>APFE030275285.1:0-81386 GCA_000404065.3 Pinus taeda
ATGATAAACACCCTAAAATCAAAAATTGGTGATGCTATATCACATTGTTTTAGGGTTAAAATGTAGAAATTTGACATAAATTTCAACTACTCGAGATTTCAAACTGAAAAACAAAATATACATTTCTACTTTACTGATTTTCGGAATGGAAACCACATTTTAGAACAACATTCATAGACATTGAATAAGCAAAACCACAAATACACAGTGATTTCTAAGGGAACCCAACTGGGAAAAAACCCTCAAGCCTCTTTGCATTAATCAATTGAATAGAGAAACTATTACAATTTCTAGCTCCAGCTCTGAGCTCAACCTGCAAAAGAATAATTGTTCTCTTTGCACAAGAAGAAAATCTAGCCAACACTTAGCCAATTATTTTCTCACCAAGCCTCCTATTTATGTGTGCAAATCCTTGGGAACTTAGTCCCTAAAAAATAGGAATTTCCTCCAAACTCATTATGGAATTCCAAAGGATTGATCTTCTGACTCATGTAACACATGTACACTCAAAATTAGTCTACATTCGATGTTATGTTGCCTTGTCATCTCCACTTTGGTTGAGGAACTCAAATTCCTTGCATGCACTAGCTATTTTGGGTTGGTTGATCAGTTAACTGACAGATCTTTGAGTTATATTGTTGTCCAGCTGCACAATTGACCTTTAACTGACTTTATCAATAGTTAGAGGTCAGAGAACTAAATACAAGTGAAAATAACTGAACTGGATTACTAAAATTTAGCAATCACACATGCATAACTGAACTCCAAGCCCTCTAACTCGAATTTATTGAGCTAACTGAATGAAAAGATCCATGTCACACTAGTTAACTATCTCCAAGTTGTCCTTTTGATATGGAAATTAAATTTACTCAAATTGACTAAGGCTAATGTCAAATTGAGTCTTTCTTGCTACATTTTTTAAGACTCTCTCTTAGCAAGAAGGGAATTTTCACCACCCCTATCCTGCACCTATGGAATTTGAATTTACATCTTGACGATGCCTTTATCAAGATGAAAACATATTCCTCCTAGTTGGAATGTATGGTAGCAACATAATTCTCCTCTACACACAATCCCACAAATGATGATACCAGATATTAATGTGCTTGGAATTGCCATGAAATATCGGATTCTCAAAGAGCTTAAAGCAACTCTGATTATCACAGTATATCATTGTTAGATCCATCTCCTGACTGAAAATTCCAACAAGTATTTTCCTCATCCATATGGCCTCACATGTTGCTTGAATTGCAACCATGTATTCAACCTCTGATAAGTTGAGAACCACAGACCTCTTCTTCTTGTTGTACCAAGAAATAGTTGTAGACCCAACACTGAAGATACCACCTTAAGTATTTTTCCTGTTTGATGGACTCCCTACCCAATCTACATCAGTGAAGCCTTGAATATTCACTGTCTTTGTTCTCCTGTACCATAATCCCATACTCGGTAGTGCCTCTGAGGTACCGTAACACATGCTTTGTTGCTTTCCAATACAACTTGGTAGGCCTCAACATAACTTGACTAAGTTGGTTTGTTGCATAGAACATTTTTGGTCTTATGTTCACAAGATACATCAAAGACCCCACAAGTTCCTTGAAAATGGTAGCATCAACCTCTTCACATGAAGTGGCATTCTCCTTCCTCTAGTTTGTATCTAGAGGTGTGTCCATGGGCTTAAAACTCTCCATGTGAAATATTCTAAGTATTTCAGAGGCATATTTCCCCAGAGACACAAAAAATTCACCATCACCTTACCATACTTCCAACCTGAGAAAGTAATGCATTAGGCCCATGTCTTTCATCTCAAATTCCCTTGCAATATCCTCTTTGCAGTAGTGGATTAGTTTCTCATCACATGTCAATACTAAATCATCAACATACAAAATAAGAATAAGAAACTTACCATCTACCACATCGTGATAGAAGTTCACATCTGCTTCAATTTTGGTGAAGCCCAATCCACTGAGATAACCATTAATCTGAGTGTATTAAGCTCAAGGTGCATGTTTGATACCATACAATGATCTCTTGAGTCTGCACATATGTGACTCTCGATCATATGTCTCAAATCCTTTTGGTTTCTCTATGTAAATTCACTCCTTAACAACACCATTGAGAAAGGTTGTCTTCACATCCATCTAGTGGATTTTCTAACCCAACTGCACACCCAATGCTAGGATGGATCTAATTAAGTAATATCTTGCAATTGGTGCAAAAATTTCCTCATAGTCCACTCCAACTATTTGAAAGAATCCTTTGACCACAAATCTAACCTTGTACTTTTGTATGCTCTCATCAGCAGCATGCTTCACTTTGTAGATCCATATCAAACCAACCACTAATTTCCCTTCTAGTCTCAAAACCACCTCCCATACATTGTTCTTCATGATGGATATGTATTCTTCCACCACGGCATCAACCCAAACAGGTTGAGAAGTTTCTTCCTCAAATGAGGAAGGCTTTGTCTCAATGATCTCTTTTATGAGAGCCATGTACCCAGTGTACCTATCAGGTGACATCCTCTACCTGTACTGTTATGTGGGGTCTCCCACATTCTCCTATGCATCCTACAACAATCTATCAACTTCTATGGTTCTCTTTCTCCCTTCTCTAGTAGATTTTGGTTGAGTGGGTGACTCCACACTACCTCTTATTTACTCCTATTCATGTGGTTTCTCCAAAACCTCCTGAAGCTCATCCTAAGGCTCCTCTTTTGGAGTTAGAAACTCCTGCTCTAGTGGGATACTCAGCTCTTGTTCCAGAGAGTGTCTCATAGCCTTCTCCTCATCAAACTTGACATCTCAACTCACAATTGTCATCCTCAGTGAAGGTAAATCCACCCAATAATTGTGTGGAGTTTTGATGTATCCTACAAAAACTCCCAACTCTATTGTAGGCTCAAGTTTATTCCTTGAATCCTTGGAGACATGACAATGAATTGAAGCTCCAAAAATTCTGAAATGAGACACATCAGACTTTCTCTTAGAGAAAGCTTCCTCTGTTTTGATCATACCAAGTATTATATGAGGACTCCAGTTCTTCAAGTAGACTTCAATGTTGCATGCTTATGCCCATAGATGTAATGGCATCCACTGACCATGCAACATGGCTCTTGCTACTCCCAATATGCTTTTGTTCTTCCTTTCAGTTACCCCATTTTGTTGTGGGTTATGGGGTGTTATCAGTTCCCTTCAAATATGTTCTTTTGCATGGAAATAAGGCAAGTGAAAAAAACTCACCTCCATTGTCACTCCTGAGAGCCTTCACCTTATTTCCATTATCCTTCTCAACCAATGCCTTGAATTCAACAAATTTTGGGAAAACTTCATCCTTCTTCCACATGAATAAGATCCATCATTTTCTAGATAAATCATCAATAAAAATAACATAGTACTTATGTTTTGCAGCAGAGGATGTAGAAAAGGGTCCACAAACATCAAAGTGGACTCGCTCCAAGATTGCATCTACTCTGCTATCTCGGCCATGGAAAGTGGATTTGACATATTTCCCCAATGTGCAGCCCTTGCAAACATCCTATTAGTAAAGGGAGCTTGTAGGGAGACTAGTGGTGTTTTCTACATGAATTTTAAGGCACCATGGTGTAGATGACCCAATCTCCTATGCCATAGTTCTCCAACATCTCAACTCTACACTTTTCAACCTTACTATTGAATGCACTACAATCTCCCACCTCAAGTTTGTAGAGGTTCTTCACACGAAACATGGTTCGCGTCACTTTCTCTGTAGTTATGTGTCTTAGAAAGGCTTTCCCTTTACTGAAAATAACATCATAGCCACGATCCTCCAATAGTGTTATAGAGATCAGGTTCTTCTTTAGCCCAAGTACAAACACAACATCTTTGAGGTGAAGAGGATAGGCTTTCTCCCTCTCAAAGGTGACAATAATGATCCTTATAGCAGTGTACCTCCCATCTTCCCCCATTTCGATATGCATCTAGAGATCTTTCTCTCCATGCTATTGAAAAACCCTTTGCACCTTGTCATATGGAATGAGGCATCAAAATCAAGGTACCACACACTCCCCACAATAGTGTTGGCCATGCATGTTATTAGGGTGAAGTCTAATTCGAATTGTGAAGCTAGTGCTTCACCTCCTTCTCCTCCTGAAGGATTCTCAGTAAACTTCTTGTGCAAACATTATGTTGCATACTGCCCAAATTTGTGGCAGTGGAAGAATTTTATCTTGCTCAAGTCTTTCTTCTTACCATTATTTTGGATCTATTAAGGTTTTATCTGGGTCTTCTTCCCTTTGCCTTTCTTCCCCTTTCCAACCAAGGAAAAATTCTCTTCATCCTCAGCTTTGGATGATGTCTCATCTCTGTTATTTCTCCTGAACTCTTCTTGAACCAAATCTGACCACAACCTTTCCCAATTCGTTAGTTTTTCCCTTCCATTCATAGAGTCCTAGTAGTTGTGCCAGGGTTTTGGAAGGCCTAGAAGAGCTAGGCTCACTGGTTCATCTTCTGCAACATTCACCCCAACCCCTCCAACCTCATCTTGAACTTGTGTAAACCTGGAGAGATATTGTGGAATAATATCATTCTTATGTTTCAAAGTTTGTCTTTCAGGTCCAATTTTCTATGGTCACTGCATTTTTTGAATAGCTCTATCAGTGTCTTCCACATAGAAAATGGTGTCCCTTTGCCATGGATATTTGAGACCACATGGTCTTTCACACCTTTCAAAAGAATTCTTCCAACCTTTGCAAAATTCTTCTTCCATTGGGCTAATTGTTGTGCATCAGACGATTGGGGTTTTGCAATGTTAGTTTTAACATATTCTAACACAACATTGTCATGAAGCACTACTTCTATTCGATCCTTCTAGGCTATGAAATTCAAGCTACCCTCTAGGGCATACTCCAAACTTAGTCCGTTGAAAGGCATTCTCCCCATATTGAAGAAAAATGTTGCATTGAAGCTGCCAAACCGAAATTCCTGAGAGATAAGTTTGAAATATTGGTTCTAATGTGATTTTAGGGCTCTAATACCATGTAGAAATTTGATAGAAATTGCAATTTCTCAAGATTTCAAACTGAAAAACAAGAGACATAATTTTACTCTAGTGATCTGTAGAATGGAAACCACAATTTAGAATAACGTGCATAGACATGCAATAAGAAAAACCACAAATTCACAGTGATTTCTAGGGGAACCCAACTAGAAAAACCCCTCAAACATATTTTCATTAATCAGTTGAATAGAGAAATTATTACAATTGCTAGCTTCATATTTGAACTCACCCTACAAAATAATAATTGTTCTCTCTACTCAATGAGAAAATCTTGCCAACACTTAGCCAATTATTTTCTCACCAAGCCTCTTATATTCCTGCACAAATCCTGAGGAAATTAGCCCCCCAAAAATAGGAATTTCCTCCAAATTGATTGTAAAATTCCCGAGGATTTATCTTCTGACTCATGCAACACAAGTACAGTCGAAACTAATCTACAACTGATGTTAAATTGCCTTGTCATCTCCACTTCAGCTGAGGAACACAAATTCCTTGCATACACTAGCTATTTTGGGTTGATTAATTAGTTAACTAAAAGATCTCTGAGTTAGACCAATGTCCCACTGTACAATTGACCTTCAACTAACTCTATCAATGGTTAGAGGTCAGTTAACTGAATACAACTAAAAAAAATTGAACTGGATTACTAAATTTAGCAATAACACATGCATAACTGAACTCCAAGCCCTCTAACTCGAATTTACAAAGTTAATTGAGTGGCAAGATCCATGTCACACTAGTTAACTACCTCCAAGTTGTCCTGTTGATGTGGAAATTTGATTTACTCAATTTGACTAAGACTAAAGTCAAATTGAGCCTTCTTTGCTCCATTTTTTAACATAAATTCCAAAAAATTTCAATCATGCCATTAAAATTAAATTCATGATCAAAGAAAACCTTAAAATTCCAATAATTTTCAACCATGGTATTAATAGCCCAAATATCATGAGTACAAAAAACTTTAAAATTTGACATTTTTAAACCACGGAATTAAAACAAAATATCACGACTATAAAAAACCTTAAAATTTCAACATTTTTCAACCACAGAATTCAATGGTCTAATATTATGAATTATGCATCACTATAATATATTTACATACACACAATGTATTCATAACTCATATAACCACACTTACAAACCCATGACTTGCAGTCACAATAAGATGTTACGAGAAAATTAACTCTTTAGATGACTATATATATATATATATATATATATATATATATATATATATATATATATATATATATTATATATTATATAATATATATATATATATATATTACATTGTTATAAATTGTTGATTTTTTTAGTACAATTGATATAAGTACTTCATTTCTAAACTATGATAATTACTTGTGAATATATATTATAGTTCTTTTATCTTCATCAAGCAATTAAACTTCATAAATTCAACTAATAAGCATGAAAAGAAAGTATATATCACAATGTGTGTGGGAGAGAGATATGTGAATGATAAGTGTGTATGTAAAATGAAAAAACTCGTGTATTTTATACCCAAGATACCCAAGAGACATGTCTTAAATTAAATCACATTCCTTTGTAAATTAAATTCTAGTAATTCTGCACATTTACATTTTTACTCGTATGTTTTGAAGTGTTGAAGATCACCTAACTCCTAGTAAGTATATTTATTTACATATTGTTCTTATTTCATCTTTTATACAAATATTTGCTTACATTATGGTGGGTAGTAACTAATGGTAAATATGTTACTTATGTGAAATATATGAGCTATTTTCAAGTATCCTAATTTTAGATGGTTTTGTTGAGTTCCTTTCTTTTAATTTTTTTCTTCTAATTATTCATTATAGGTATACTTATAGGCCAATAAATGAACCCACAATTTGTAGAAATTCTAACTGTAGATTAAACTGATTATGTAATGTACTAAAGAAAAATACTTAATCTACTTCTACAATCTAACTTGCGGAAGCTGAATCGATTTTGAGCAAGATAAAACAGAACACATATAACAGATAAGAAGAACCAATCACACATGAAACATAAAAGAATACTCTGGGGAAATCCTCAGCTAAAATCCTGGCTTTCTATATTATCATACAAGTGGAAATATCTCAGGATTACATAAAGCTTTAGCTCTCAAGCTATCCAACTCTCAGTACAATCCCTTGTTGCTGCTAATAGACAAAATAGACAACACATATGCCTTCACCTTTGTCCTCCAAGCCTCCTATTTCCTTGCGTTGCTCCTCTAAGATGATTCACCTTCAACCAAGTGGAACACTGCTCTTACACTCTGTAAAACTGCATAATCCTCAAGGAATGAATTCCTTCTGCATGCAAGAGATTTTCCCATAGGAAAATTCTTGCAACTGATAGTACATTGTCCCTGCCTTTAATCTCAACTGAGTCTTTGTGTGAACTGACATGCATGAGTTATTTATGAGAGAATATTCAGTTATATGTAGTACATTAGTTGCATGCATGCATGCATTAACTGAATGAACTCACAATTAGTTCCTCAAACTGTTTGGAACTAATTTAACTGGACTTAACTCAATTAACTGAGCTAACTAATTACAACTCAAATAAAACTCATATTTATCTCTTTAATTAAGGGATAACTTCCTCAATCAAGGGGATAATTGTTGCATGACTTCACAAAGGCTTCATGTTTGAATTTCTCCAACTAATTAACTCAAGATGAATTAATTAATTATTTTTCAAACAACTGGTGAGACTAAATTCGAATTTTAATTCTCAGTTTTAATTCAAGGACAAATTAAAATTGGAATATATCCTAAAATGCTATCTATAGCAATGCCATTTTTAGCATTTCTATTTTTAGCATTTCTTGTTGCTATTTTCAACACTCCCTCTCAACAAGAAAGGATTATCTGCCACCCTGATCTTGTCTCTATGGAATTCGAATTTACACTTTGACAATGCCTTAGTCAAAATGTCAGCATCTTTCTCCTTGGTCGAAATATACTGCAACAACATGATCCTCCTCACCACACAGTCTCTGAGATGATGATACCGAATATCGATATGCTTGGACCTGTCATGAAATATTGGGTTCTCAGAGAGTATGATACAACTATGATTATCACGATAGATAACACTTGGATCCATCCTCTGATCAAACAAACCAACTAGAATTTTCCGCATCCAAATGGCCTCACGTGCTGCCTAACTTGCAGCCATGTATTCAGCCTCTGTTGGGTTGAGTTCAACTAACCTCTGTTTCTTGCTGTACCAAGAAACTATAGCTGAACCAAGGTTGAAAATTCCTCCGGATGTGCTCTTCCGATCTGATGGACTCCCTACCCAATCTGCATCTGTGAAGCCTTGTAGCTTCACTCCTTCTGACCATCTATACCATAATCCAAATGAGATGTGCCTCTTAGGTATCTCAAAACATGCTTTGTTGCCTTCCCAAATAGCTTGGTAGCTTGAACCATAGCTTGACTCAGCTAGTTCACCGCATAGCACAAATCTGGTTGTGTGTTCACTAAGTACATCAGTGAACCCACAAGCTACTGATACACAGTAGCTTCTACTACTTCTCCTGAAGTAGCATCCTCCTTCCTCCAGTTACCTGCTAGAGGAGTCTGCATGGGCTTTCACTTCTCCATGTGGAATCTCCTAAGTATCTCATTGGCATACTTTCCTTGAGACACAAACACTTCCCCATCCTTCTACCACACTTCCATGCCTAGAAAGTAGTGCATGAGACCCATGTATTTCATCTCAAACTCTCTTGCAAGGTCCTCCTCGTAAGACATGATCAAGTGATCATCACCTATCAATGTCAGATCATCAACAGAAATAACAATGATCAAATGCTTATGTTCCACCATGATGTGGTACAAGTTCACATCCGCTTCACTCTATGTGAATCCCAACCCGGTGAAGTAGTTGTCGATCCTGGCGTACCAAGCACGAGGTGCTTGCTTCAGCCCGTACAAATCTCTCTTGAGTCGGCACACATGCAACTCATGATTGAAGGTATCAAAACCTTTCGGCTACTCTATGTACACCTCTTCCTCAATCTTACCATTGAGGAATGTAGTCTTCACATCCATCTAATAGATCTTCCAACCCATTTATGCTGATAGTGCCAACATCGATCTGATAGATGAGTACCTTACTACAGGAGCAAAAGTCTCATCATAGTCGATCCCCTTGACCTGTGAGAAACCACGGGCAACAAACCTTGCCTTATGTTTCTCCACACTACCATCAGCAGCTTGATTTACCTTGTAGAGCCAATGGGAACTCACAACTGACTTGTTCTCCGGTCTTGGAACCACATCCCAAACACTATTTCGAACTATGGAGTCATACTCCTCCACCATAGCATCAACCCAAATCGGTTGCTGCACTGCTTCCTCAAAGGAATATGGCTCGGTCTCAACACATTCCCCAATAAGGGCCATGTATCCAGTGTACCTATCAAGTGACCTCCTCGGTCTATGCTAAGAAGATGGTTCTCCCACATTCTCTCTCGCATCCGACAATAATCTGTCATTTTTTCTCATGCACTTCCGCCCATCTCTAAAAGACTCTACTTGAGTGGATGTCTCCACTCTTGGAACCTATGCATGTAGCTGCTCCACATCAGTCTGAGGCTCCTCCTCCTTAGGAATCAAAATTTCCTCCACAGCCTGTAGTTGGAGCTCCCTCTGAAGGGAAACTTGCATGGCCTTCTGCTCATCAAGCTTAAGATCTCTGCAAACCACTGTCCTCTAACTGGTAGGCAAATACACTTGATAGTTGTGGGGTGTATCATTGTACCCCACAAGTATCCCTAACACTGCTGTCAGCTCAAGTTTCTTCCAGGAATCCTTGGTCACATGGTAATATACTGATGAGCCAAAGATCCTAAAGTGACCCACATCTGGTCTCTTCTCGGAGAAAGCTTCCTCTGGTGTCTTCATCCCAAGAATGCGATGCAGGCTTCTATTCTGCAAATAGACCATTGTGTTGCATGCCTCAGCCCACAAATGAAGTGGTAGGCCTTGGTCATGCAACATCGCCCGAGTTGATCCCACAATCGTTCTATTCTTCCTCTCAGCCACCCCATTCTTCTGTGGTTATGAGGTGTCGTCAACTCCCATTTAATTCCTTCCATTGCACATAAGTCCTTAATCTCTTAAGAGACATACTCTCCACCATTGTCGCTTGTCAAGGCCCTGATTCTTTCTCAACCAAAGCTTTGGACTCACAAAACTTTGAGAAGGTTTGATCCTTCTTCTGCGTGAAATAGATCATGCATTTACGAGAAAAATCATTAATGAAAATCACATAATACATTTGTTTAGCGGTGGAGGTTGTCGAGAATGGTCCACACACATCTGTATGAAATCACTCCAAGATTGCTTCAGCTCAACTGTCTCGATCATGAAAGGAAGATTTTGCATACTTACCCAAGGTACAACCTTTGCATGTGTCCACTTGCTCAAGTTTACCTTTGGGAAGTTCGGTAGAAATCTGCTGCTTCATCTTCAAGGCCCCATGATGCAAGCGGCCTAACCATCTATGCCATAACTCACAATATCTTAGCTTTGCACCAATTTTGCTTTGGAACCCAATGCAGCACAATCATCTACCTCCAACTTGTAGAGATTCTTCACTCGAATCCCAATCCTCTTGGCTTGACCCGTGGCTATGTGTCTCAGGAACACCTTTCCTTTACTAAAGACTACATCATAGCCTTTGTCTTCCAACATCGCGACCGATACCAAGTTCTCTTCAATCCAAGCACATACCTTACATTAGTGATGGTGAGAGAAGCTCCATGCTCCCTCTAAAAAACAATCGTACCTTAACCCAAAACATGATACTTTCCATCATCGCCCATCTCTATGGGCATCTTGAGGTATTTCTCCTCCAAGGTACTAAATAAACTCTTATCGTCGGTCATGTGGAATGAGGCTCCACTATCTAGGTACCAAACACAACCCACCATCGATGAAACCATGCATGCGATGAGGGTAAAATCCAATTCGAACTGAGAGGCCAGTGCCTCACCTTCTGATCCTTTTGAGGATCCCTTCTTGGATTTCTTCAATGGACAATTACTTTCATAATGGCCCACCTCATGACAATTAAAGCATCTCACTTTAGATTTGTCAATCTTCTTCCCACCATGGGAAGAACTTGATTTTGAATGGGAAGCCTTCCCTTTCCCTTTCCTTGCCTTATTGGCTAAGGCTAGATTTTCTTCATCCTCATGCTTAGATGAAAAACCATCTCTAGTGCTTCTCCTTATCTCCTCCTACATCAGATCCGACCACAGTCGTTCCCAATCCGATAGTTTCTCTCTTCCATTCACTGAGTCCTGGTAGCTATGCCATCTCTTAGAAAGATTGAGGAGATCAAGACTCACCATACCATCATCGGATGTCGTTATTCCTACACTTCCAAGCTCATCTCTGCAGGTGGTGAGCTTGTTCAGATATGTAGAAATCGTGTCACCCTTTTCACACTTGATTTTTTGAAGTTTTTCCTCCAACGCCAGTTTCCTCTGGTCATTGTTGTTTTGATATAGGTCCTTCAATGCCTTCCACATTGAGAATGGAGTCTCCTTCCCATGGAGACTCGAGACAATATGGTCTCGAACTCCCTCTAGAACAATCCTCCTCGCTTTCACCACACACTTCTTCCATTCAGCCAATTCTTGGGCATTAGCTACTGCTGGCTTGGGGATTTCTTGATCAATGAAATCCTTCAAACCAATGTCTTCTAATACTACTTCCATGTGATCCTTCCATGCTATGTAATTCAAGCTACCATCCAGGGCATACTCAAGTCTCAAGCCATTGAATGCCATTGATGAACTTTGAGATGTGACAAGAAATCGATTTTTTACTTGCAATCAAGAACTTCAAACTTTGAACTTTTCCCTTCTCAATATGTTGTTCACAGCTCTGATCACCTTTGCTCTAGTACCATGTAGAAATTTTGACTGTAGATTAAACTGATTATGCAATGTACTAAAGTAAAATACTTAATGTACCTCTACAATCAAACTTGCAGAAGCTTAATCGATTTTGAGCAAGATGAAACAAAACACATATAACAGAGAAAAGGAATCAATCACACATGAAACATAGAAGAATACTATGGGGAAAGCCTCAACTAAAAACCTTGTTATCTGTATTATCATACAAGTGGAAATATCTCAGGATTACATAAAGCTTTAGCTCTCAAGCTATCCATCTCTCTGTACAATCCCTCACTGCTGCTCATAGATAGAATAGAAAACACATATTCCTTCTCCTTTGTCCTCCAAACATCCTATTTCCTTACGCTTTTCCTCTGGGATGATTCACCTTCAACGAAGTGGAACACTACTCTTACACTCTGTAAAACTGCACAATCCTCAAGGAATGAATTTCTTCTGCATGCAAGAGATTTTCTCATAGGAAAATTCTTGCAACTAATAGTACATTGTCCCTACCTTTAATCTCAACTAGGTCTTTGTCTGAACTGACTTGCATGAGTTATTTATGAGAGAATATTCAGTTATCTGGAGTACACTAGTTGCATGCATTCATCCATTAACTGACTGAACTCACAATTAGCTCCTCAAACTGTTGGAACTAACTTAACTGGACTTAACTCAGTTAACTGAGCTAACTAATTAGAACTCAAATACAAGTCATCCTTATCTCCTTAATTCAGGAATAACTTCCTCAATCAAAGGGATAACTGTTGCATGACTTCACAAAGACTTCATGTTTGAATTTCTCCAACTAATTAACTCAAGATGAGTTAATTAATTAATTTTCAAACATCTAGTCAGACTAAATTCGAATGTTAATTCTCAATTTTAATTCAAGGACAAATTAAAATTGGAATATATCCTGAAATGCTATCTATAGCAATGTTATTTTTAGCATTTCTTGTTGCTAATTTCAACACGATTTTCTCTCCCTATATTTGTGTTGAACCTCTTCTGTTGTTAGATTTTCTCTAATACCATGTGAAATATTTCAAAATTGTTGCAGTTAACTTGGTTATTATTCACCTATATTCAACAGATTATTTTTCCTCTGTAAATTATTTATGACTAATACTAAATGAAAAACTACTGCAACTTCACCAAACTTAAATCACAACAACTAAGAAAAGATCACACACACAAAGTAATGAACACTAATATTTTTGGAAAAATTTCCCCTGGAAAAACCCACGCGAGGAAAATCAGTTCTGCAAATGAGGGTTTTATTATTATTAAGCAATTCTATAATTGATATTACACAATGTTTGTCTTAAAATTACCAAACGTCTAGAAAAATATTTTCTTCACTTTTGTTAGATTATTTGACCTCCTGAAAGTAACTTGGTTTTTGATATATGGTTTTCATTGATGTCAACCCAAGCAGCACCAGAAGATGACCCTCCTTTTTTGACATAAAAAATCATAATTTTTCGAGTTTGGGTCATCATTTTTGCATTCTTCTTGTTAAACTGATTCGAGTGGTACATGGAATGCCCGAGAGACTTCACGGTTTGAGATACATCCTTGTTTAAAGATGAAGGACCCATCTTATGGGACAAAATCCCAAAGGGAAGATGATGTGGCAACCCATGTTGGCCAGCATATTATTCCAATCATGAAAATAGGACTTAGATCAAAATTCTATGGTCAAAATATTTTATGGAGGATCTCAAAGTTGATTATTGAATTTACTAACCATAAGGGGATCTTTGGTTTCAAATAAAATCATTTCTTTATCCCTTAGGGTAGATGGCCATCATTTTTTGGGCTCCAAGCTATTGAAATTCAAATTTTTATTTGTGGTACTCCCTCCAAAATGGAAAACCAACCAGTCCTTATGAGCCCTTCCAAAATCTATAAAAATGGATTATATCTCTCCTCCAAAAGTATGAACTTTATGAATATCTCATGAGTAATCTAGCTCTGAAACTATCTCAGCCTTGTGGAGAAAAGAAGTATCAATCGAGAGGCTTGGGGTTTTGGTTCTTGTTTTAGGTTTGGCACTTAGGTTTGATTTCATTTTGCAGATCTCACCACTGAGCACAAGGTTTATTTCTAAAATATATTGGAATAGACCAATGAAAGGATTTCTAGGCCATTTGGCCCTCTAGGGCATTAAACTCTAAGGTTTATCATCTCATACCAGTGAAGGAGGATCCTTGGATTCGTATAGGATTTCTATTTCATTTGGCCCTCTTTATAGCATCAATTATGAAAAGGTTATCTCTACAGCGTGTTTAGAAAGTGACCCAATTGCATCTGCGAACTTGTATCTTCTACAATGAAGTAAGTTTGTTGAAGAATTTTGGCACGGTTCTGTAATAATTTTGTCCCCTTTTGAAACTTGACTTTCTTGTTGAATAAATTTGTTGTAGTTCCCTTGAAGCATATATAGATATATAGATATATATATATATATATATAAGAGAGAGAGAGAGAGAGATATATATATATATATATATATAATATATATATATATATAATATAATATATGATATATATATATATATATATATCAACTATTTGTGTATCTTATCTGAGATGACCTTTGTGTGTGCTATCAACGTATCATCTGTGTTTGTAGAATTAAAGTAATCATCCAACATCATTTGATTGGGACATCACAGGTCTGAGGTATCAATCCTAAAGCTTGTTCTTGGAACATGCCCTTTTCAGTTTACATCAGGTGAATTTTTACAGTGGCACATCTCTTAGCATCTATTCCAAATCGTTCTGGAAGAATCTGAATGGAAAATATTTCGTAGTAAGGCCTCATCATTTCTATAGCATAAGGGCTTAATTAGGGTTCCTATGATCTTCAATAGTCAAACCAAGCTTCAAAAGTAGAAGTAAAGGAAATTATGACATAAGATGGTTAAGGTGTCTAGTAGTAAGGCCTTCTTATTATCACTACAGTTGAAGTACATTTGTAGTAAGGGATTTGTAATATGTTTAGTTGCAAGGGTGTCATTGTTTGATTATCATTGCAATTTTGAGGGGTATTGGCAATAAGGGTTTCATAGTTTCTTGCAATAAAAGGTTTCATAGTTAGGTTTTCATGTTAGAAGTTCATTTATTGTAAGTCGGTCATTGTCCCTGGTACATGAACCCACAATAGTTATCATATTCATTAATGTTTTTAGGGTGGTAAGGTGGTGCTAGGTAGGTGGTTGAAGTCACCTTCAAGTAGGAGCCTGAAAATAATTTAGGGTGGTAGGGTGGTGCTAGGGAAATTCAGAGCTTTCTAGGGTGTTGGAGAATCCTTTTAGCAGATGTTGGTAAAACCATGGTGTTGGAGCTAAAGCGTTAATGTTCTCATAAATTATTAGAGAAGCAGTCAGTGGTTTTTCTCCCAAAAGGTTCTCCACCTAAAAATTCTAGTGTTTTTTGTCTTTTGTTTTTTTATGCTTTGAATTGATGTTAAAGAATGATTAATGCTCTAACAATATTAAAAATTTACTAATTGATAAGAAATTTTAATTCACCCCCCTCTCGGTATTTCCAACAATTGGTATTAGAGTTGGTTCCTTCACTAATATTTTAACAACTAGAAGGATATCATGCA
This sequence comes from Pinus taeda, assembly GCA_000404065.3. Taxonomy (NCBI): domain Eukaryota; kingdom Viridiplantae; phylum Streptophyta; class Pinopsida; order Pinales; family Pinaceae; genus Pinus; species Pinus taeda. The sequence continues at coordinate 15,603 of APFE030275285.1, forward strand.
ATGGAATAAACTGGGAATTCCATTTTTTATTGGGGACAACTATGAATTTTGGAATGGAAAGATGAAGGTTGTGTGTGTGTGTGTGTATATATATATCTATATATATATATATATATATATATATATATATATATATATATATATATATGTATGTATGATGTATGTATGTATGTATGTATGTATGTATGTATATATATATATATATATCTATAATATAATATATATATATATATATATTATATATATATATATATATATAGATTCATCAACTATTTGTGTATCTATCTGAGGTGACCTTTGTGTGCTATCAATGTATCATCTGTGTTTTAAGAATTAAAGTAATTGTCCAATATCATTTGATTGGGACATCACAGGTTTGAGGTATCAATCCTAAAGCTTGTTCTTGGAACATGCCCTTTTCAGTTTACATCAAGTGAATTTTTACAGTGGCACATCTCTTGGCATCTATTCAGAATCGTTCTGGAAGAACCTGAATAGAAAAGATTTCATAGTAAGGCCTCATCATTTCTATAGCATAAGGGCTCAATTAGGGTTCCTATGATCTTCAATAGTCAAACCAAGCTTCAAAAGTAGAAGTAAAGGAAATTATGACATGGGATGGTTAAGGTGTCTAGTAGTAAGGTCTTCTTATTGTCACTACAGTTGAAGTACATTTATACTAAGGGATTTGTAATATGTTTAGTTGCAAGGGTATCATTATTTGATTATCATTGTACATTTGAGGGGTATTGGAAATAAGGGTTTCATAGGTTCTTGCAATAAAGGGTTTCATAGTTAGTTTTCATGATAGAAGTTCATTTATTGTAAGTGGGTCATTGCCCCTAGTACATGAACCCACAATAGTTATCATATTCATTAATGCTTTTAAGGTGGTAAGGTGGTGCTAGGTAGGTGGTTGAAGTCACCTTCGGGTTGGAGCCTAAAAATACTTTAGGGTGGTAGGGTGGTGCTAGGGAAATTCAGAGCTTTCTAGGGTGTTGGAAAATCCTTTTAGCAGATGTTGATAAAACCATGGCATTGGAACTAAAGCATTAATGTGCTCATAAATTATTAGAGAAGTAGTCAGTGGTTTTTCTCCCAAAAGGTTCTCCACCTAAAAATTCTAGTGTTTTTTGTCTATTGTTTTTTTATGCTTTGAATTGATGCTAAAGAATGATTAATGCTCTAAAAATATTAAAAATTTACTAATTGATAAGAAATTTCAATTCACCACCCTCTCAGTATTTCCAACAATTAGTATTAGAGTTGGTTCCTTCACTAATAGTTTAACAACTAGAAGGATATCATGCAATGGAATAAGCTGGGAATTCCATTTTTTATTGGGGACAACTATGACTTTTGGACTAGAAAGATAAAGGCACACTTCAAGCACAATTATTTGAAGTATGGAATGTTGTATTGACCGAATACCAAGAACCTTCAACTTGTCCATTGGATGAAAATGATTGTAGGATCTAGCAAAGCAATGGTAAAACTAAAAATTCCCTACTAAATGGTGTGTTAAATTTAGTATATGTCAAAGTGATGCATTGTGAATCAACGAAAGACATTTGGGACAAGATTAAAAATATATATGAAGGAGACAAGAAGGTAAAGAAGGCCGACCTCTAGACCTATCGATGTCAATTTAAGTAGCTAAAAATGAACGAAGAGAAATCCATTGCAGCTTACTTTCTTCGTGCTGATGAAATAACGAATGTCTTAAAAGGATTGGGAGAACCAATGGAAAGAAAAGTAGTTGTCTAAAATGTACTAAGATCACTTCCAATGAGGTTCGATGGTAATTTTTCTGTGCTAGAAGAAAGAGATGATTTATAAAAACTCCTCATGGACCAATTGCGTGGAATACTTACAACTTACAAATGAGAACAGAACAAGAAAATCCATCTAATAGAGAAGCATCTTTTACGGAATCCAAGAAGACCAGGAAAAATACACAGGAATCAAAGCCAAGCTCTAATTGTTGCAATGAAAAATACTTAGATGAAGAAGTTGCTAACTTTCTGAGAAAGTTAAAAAGAGAAATAGGTAAATTCAATGGTAAGTTTTCTTTAATATGTTTCAATTGTGGTGATATTGGTCATTTTGTTGCTAAGTGTCCTCATAATAACTTTGATGAAGAAGAAACACCTAATAAAGGAAATAAAAATGAAAGAATATTCAACAAGCAAGGTAAAAGGAAAGGCTTTAACAAAATATTTTTCTCTAAAGAAGACAAATCCTCATTTGAAGAAGAAAGCGACAGTGGTGAAGATATTGACACAAGAAGAGTATTATTCATGGCTAGGGACAATAGGAAGGAAGCTCTTAAAGAAGAATATGATGATGAATAAGAGATGTATGAGATCAAATTTAAAAATGAGATGGTCAGAGTTGTAAAGGATCTCAAGGTTGAAAAAGAAAACATCGAATTTATGGAATCCAAATTAAAATAAGTAAAAGAACATGTTAGAAGCCCAATAGTAAGAATGAAGAATCGAAGGAAACCATTATCAGCCTTAAAGTGTAGTTGGAAGAATCCAAAAATATTGAAGAATCACTCAGAAGATAATTGGAAGGAAGAAACCAGGCAAGGGAAGATCTATAAGCAAATATAGTCGTTCTACGAAAGGAAGCACATAAAAGAAATATCTAGCATAATTTTGCAAATTGATTTAGAGAATTAGATGAGCTTATTAGAAACTAAAGGCCATACAGTGACAAGACCAGACTAGGCTATAGACAAAAATTTTCAAAAGGATCGAGTTCATCAACAACAGAAAATGGAGATGAACAAAAAACCTATGCATAACTTATTAAAGGGCTTATCAAGAAGGAAGAAGGTTTTCCAGCAAAACATAGGATTGAAGAGACACAAGAAGGCTCTTGGAGAACTATACCATGAATAATTTATCCTTCTCTCAGGTATCAAACCATGTTTCTTAGTATTTGTTATTCTTGCAGAAATTTTGGGCATAAAGTTGTAAATTTCTAGGCCTATAATAGGAACAGAAGCAAATTGGGAATGCCTGTTAGAAATAATTATTCCATAGATTCTCGAGAGGATTATAGGGAAAAACATAATAGGTTTGGATATTTAAGAAATGAAGTACAATTCCTTAAATGCAATAAATTTGGACGTTTGACTAAATATTGTAGGTTAACCGCTTCCCCAAGGGAATCGCAACAAAATCAAAATTTTCCTCCAAGGGCCTGGAAGAAGAAAAATGAGAGTTGCACACTTTCCCTAAAATCTCAAAGAAAGAAGAATACAGTGGCATGTTGGTAGTGATTGTACAACACATATGACCGGTGACATAAACAAATATATACCTCTGAAGGAAGGAAAGGATGGAACAATATCTTTTGGAAATGATGAATGTGCAAACATTATAAGAAAAGGTACAATCAAGCTTGGAGGCAAAAATGCTACAACAAAATATGTGTTTCTCATAGAAAATATGAATCATAGTTTGTTAAGCATAAGTTATATGTGTGATCAGGGACACACGCTGTGCTTTGAATCAAAGAAATGTGAAATAAAGAAAGAAAAATCTAGTAAGCTGGTGGCTACCATAACTAGGACTCCAAATGACATATAGACGTTGTACAGGACTATTAACAAACTTTGTTTCTTGGCAAAGGAAGATGAAAGTTGGCTCTTGAATAGACGGATGGGAAACGTAAACTTTGGCAATCTTGTCAGAATCAATGAAAAGGAAGCAGTAAGAGAAATTCCACAAATATCAAAACCAATCAACACTGTGTGTAAGCACTACAAGCATGATAAGAAGACAAAAGTTGAATTCAAAACCAAGGAACATGCTACATCAAAATCACTAGAGTTTGTACACACTTATTTATGTGGACTAATGAAGACCAAGGGACTAAATGGTGAACAATACTTCATGCTAATGATTGAGAATTATACCAGGATGAAAAGTGTTAGCTTTCTAAAGAAGAAGTCTGAAGCTTTTGAATGTTTCAGAATCTACAAGAAAATGGTTGAAATCCTAGAAACATTTAGAAAATAGGGCGGTGGATGAAAATAAAAAATAAAAAATTAAATGAGAGAAATTAATGAACACAAAATAAGGAGTATAAAAGGGGGCTTAAGAGAAAATTGGCAAAATAAATAGGGAGTCATGTTGGGGTGGGGAAAAATATTATTTTTGAATTAAAAAATTAAGTAAATAATCTGGGATATCCTTGGTGAGAGGATAACACATGGGTGGGTGAATAATCAAACTTTTAGATTAATAAAAATAATTATTTTGCATGAAGCACTAAGTGTCACCTATGCAACCTCCTATAAGAGAACAAAGCTATGGTAGGAGGACATTTTTCCCTATTATTGTATATATTACATAATGCTATTGTGAGTGAATATGAAGCCTATAGTGAGTTTGGTGAGGTGGAGGTCATTAGAGAGGGAACTCTTGAGCTAAGACTTCTCTACTCCATTGGCTAGTATCCTTCCTCCACTATATAGCCCCATTGCAACTCGGGGGTATGTGCAGAAGAAGAGTACCCGAGGAGTAGGTTAGAAGGTCAACCAGTGAGTCAGCAATGTTTGGTCGAGATGCAACATCCTTCACACATGTAGGTGTTGAGAAATCCATTAGGGCATCAACTTTATGTTTTTCTTGAATTGATTTCTCTTATTATGACATTATCTTGTGATATTTAATTATTATTTATTCTTTTAAATTATCATATTCTTACCATCAAGGCTAGTACAAATCAATGAATATCACAAATAAAAGAGGACACAAGATGTAGGCACTTAGTCAGGGAAAAACCCCAATGAAGGGGAAAACCCAATCAAATTCTTCCATTATAGATTCAAACCAAGATGAGACAACCAAGACCTTATTGACTATGACAAGAACTCTCCTCCATCCACCAATTCAACCTCCTTGAAACCAAGTTGAATTTTTTAACCTTTTACAAGACAACATAAATATTCTCTAGTTAGAATTTTCGACCCCTACTGCAACTCTACTCCTTTATTGCAACTCTTCAACCCTTACTACAATATTATTTATTCAACTTCACATAAGTGGTAGAGAAACAGAAATTTTGGCCAGGAATATTCTCTCTTTATTTGTTGATCATGTCCTCCTTTTCTCTTCTTTCAAACATTCTTTTTTGCACTTCAAATAATAGATTAACTTCATGAATCGAATTCTTCCAAAACAGGTTGAGTATACTTGTTATATATAGTGGTTGGAGTCTGTATTTTTTAGGCCGACATGATGAGATTGAGGCCAACTTGTTAAGTAAGGAATCTGACTTAGTGGAAGATAGACAAGACACATAGGATTATTTTATTTCTTGACTTTAAATAACCTAAGAAGGGTCTATAATATATTGACTTAGACTTTTACTCAATATAAAAATATTAGAGCACCTAATGACCATTGACCCAAGCATGAAACTCACGCTTTAATAAATCAAATTCTTTTTATAATAAGTTTTTTCTTTCTTTCTTTAGAAAAATAAATTACATCATGACTCAAATACAATTACCAATATTGACACTAGTTACATTCTTCAACATTCCTTCTTAACTAAGGACGTATTGTAAGGTCCCACCTTACCAACCATCAGCATTATAGAGAAATATTGAACACTAAGACTCAAAACGTGATATTTTTTTTTTTTCCAAATTCCAAGACAAGCCCAAAGCCAACGTCTCACTCAAACCCCAAATCCAAACTACAAAAAAACAACCATCACTTAATCATCAAGCTCAAAAATATATTTCAAAGAAAAATTCTTTAGTGGGATGAATAAATATCAAACTTTACGAGCCACAATTTCCAACAAGCTAATCATTTACTTCCGTTGCAATTAAATGTGTTCGAGTGACTAATTTGATTTTATTTTAAATAACATGCTTATGAATTCTTTACTTAAAAGGGGAATTCAGCTTATATCCAATAATTATGAATTCATATGTAAGCTAACATTACAACAAATCACTTACCCAAATTTGACTTTATCAGCCCGAATTTTAACTCAATGGGATTATCACGCATATTCATTGAGACATTCCAGAAACATCTTGGTTACAAATCCTGATTTCACTTAGGCATTTTTTTACAGACAATTAATAAATGTAAATAGCTACAACCATTGAAGCATTATGAAAAACAGTTTGCAAGCATAAAATGTACATCCATTGAGGCATTTTATTAAACACTTGGTGACCATCATCTCTTAAGACAATTTTGACAATCATTAGTAACACGAATATAAGATTATTACTCAACCTAATTAACTTATAAAATTCATAAATTTAAACTTCAAATATTGAAATATTAAAATAGAAACTAAATCATCTTAATCCTTCACAAAAAACTCGAGAACGAGCGCACAAAGTTGGCAACTATAATCTGCAAAATCACCCAGATTTACGATCAGGGTTCTAAAAAGTTTTTTTTCGGAATCAAATGGGGGGTTACAGGGTTTGTTGGCACACATACCCCCTCATGTTGGGCTTAATAACAACCAAAACTCTCAAGTATGTGATTCTTTAAAACAACAAAAATTTAGACCCTTAATGTCTCATTTACGAATTTTTTCAAACACATGGAATGCAAACTTTCATCTACAACTCTCCATGAGGAAATACAAACCATAGTTATGCTACTAAGATATGTTCATTGAATTCACACATTTCTAAATCCACCATATGAGTTCTTGAAACATTTTACAACCCACAAGATAATTCCTTTAACATTATTTGGCAAGCTTATTGCAACGATTGCTACAATTTGACAAACACGTGGTAGCCCTAAATGCTACAACCATTAAGGATTTATGTCAAAATTATAATAATATTATAACAAAAAATTTAATCACAAAACATTGAATTAATGATAAGAATATCAAACATAAGCCATAACTGAAATTTACCTCAAACTTACCTCCAGCTTTTGATCTTCCAAACTATATTTTAGCTGCCATTATTTTTTGCATTTTATTTTAAAGGTTGATTCTGTAATTCCTTCATGTATATTTTGGGTACATTTCTATGTTATTACTTCTCTTGTAAGCTGCAATTTAGCACTTATTCATGCATAAATAAATTGATAGCATTACTCATTCATGGATTTTTTCAAACACTTAGCAAAATATTATGAAACATTTTCCAAAATATGCATCTAATTACCTGAAACAAAACCATAACTCATGAAACTATTATCCAAGTCCTTTGGAATTTATTTATTGCAATTACCTTCACCAGTATTTGGCTTTCCTTTATCAAATGCTACAATACCATGGTTAGTACAATAAACTACACCAATAATAATTCCATAATAGCTTGAGATCTAAATCTAAACATCCATACATATAGACCACTCTTAGTATTCATTTTCAACTAGCCAATAATATTCCAAATAACATAAGCTTAAACCAAAATTAGATGCTTACAACAATTTAAATTATATTATGCTAAAGTTATACTATAATTTTAGGACAATGAAAATTATACCTGAAGAGATATTCAACTCCAATTGCTAAGAATATGATCCATATTTGATCCCTTAACCAAATCATTTGGACCATCTGGTTTTCCACCCAACCATATCCAGCGAGAATTTCTCCCCCTAGAACCCTCGAGTTGTAAGAGCTCCCAATCAGTACCAAAATATAGCAGTAGAGAGATATACAAGGCAAACTAAGGAAGATAAGTTTCACTTCCTCTCAATACCACTCATGGACAACTCCACCAGGTAGAAATACTTAGTAATTTAGTTTAGGAATTTCATATTCATTTCAACAACATTTGGCTACTCTCCAAGACTTTCCCTCTCACAATCCTCTTCAAGTATTTCCAACACTTGATATTACAATGCACCTCCCCCCTCCCTTAAGTGAGAATACATGAGACACATATATAGGAGGAGTAACATGCATGTCATGTATTCCATTTAGAGGAGTGTAACTCATGCCGTTAAGGATAGGTATGCATGTCTTAGTTAAGGAGAGTGTAACTTATGCATTAAAGAGAGTGTATGAGGAATATTTTATGACATGTCTTTAATGAGTGTAAGAGGAATATGCCATTCTTTGATGGGTGCATAAAAGAGTTTAATGTATTATTAAAAGAGAGAGAGAGAGATTTACTTAGAGCTATGAGAGTCATCAAGGGGAAAGGTGTGAAGTGATTGAGGAGATGAAGGTGACTTGTAATGCCCATTTAATAATAATATCATAGTCTCATAAAAGATAATAATAATATTAATAATATTGAGGATTACATTGAGATTAAGCTATTAGGATTTATCAATGATAAGTTAAGTGATTTTCCTTCAACTATACTCGATTACCCATTGTTTGAAGGTGATTTACTGCTTTTGGAAAGTCATACTTGAGATGTTAGACATGACTTTCTATTTTTTAGAAAGTCACTCTAGAATTGTCTAAAATGCTATTTTATTAAGGAAATTCATCCTTGAGCTACCCATGAGTGGTATTTTTCTTTTGGAGAATAGGGATTTCGCATCCCTATTGCATACATCTTCGTGCCTTAGTAGATTGAGGACTTTGTGCCGTAATCTACTCCAAGGATCCAAGATTCAATACCTTGATCTTTTAAATATTTAGGACTATGCGTCCCAATCCTTTTATTATAGAACCAAGAATCCACATCTTTACTTTCATGGATTTAGGACTTCGTACCCTAATCCTTTTATTATAGATACAAGACTCCACATCTTTATCTTTCATGGATTTAGGACTCCACGCCCTAATTTCCATGGCTTATCATATACTCCACTTTGAAACTCCGTGCTGCACCTTAAGGTGTTGATTGTGAGCTTATACCCATTTGATAGTTTGTTGGTAAGGCCTTGTTCCAAGACTTGCACACATCACAATATCATAGATCAAAAGAATCAAATGAATTTCATAATTAACTTATTCACATTTTACCAAAGATTGTGCATGACTTCCACAATCATTTTGATTGTGGAGAAATGACTTCTGCAGCCATTTATAATTTGAACATCCATGTTTGCAAATAACCACGTCCCCTGTCACATCCTGCTCAATACTAGATTAAGCATATAATCATAAAAACTATGTATCATGAATTCCACCATCATTTATAATTTGAGCATCCTTGTTTGAAAATAACCATGTCCCCTATCACATCCTACTCAATACAAGATTAAACATATATAATCATAAAATCATGTATCATGACTTCCGTAGTCATTTATAATTTGAGCATCCTTGTTTGTAAATAAGCAAGTCCCCTGCCACATCTTTCACAATACAATAATAATCATATATAATCATACAAATCATGTATCATGACTTCCACAGTCATTTATAATTTGAGCATCCTAGTTTGCAAATAACCAGGTCCACTGCCACATCTTGCTTAGTACAATATTATGCATATATAATCATACAAACCATATATCATTCATAAATCATAATTAGCCATAGGTTCCACATAACCATGATCATTCATGGATCTATGTATCTCAATCTTATATCACCATCCATGTCATACACCTATGTCCAAACTAGGATACCAAAAGAGAAAACATCAATAATATGCTCTTAACCAAAATCAATTCTTATAAACACAACCATAGATATTATCATAAGAAAATAGCAACCAGGTGACCCAAACTAGGTCTATAGCATATAAACATGTACATAAGTCTATCATGCATAATATTATATCATTACATCAAAATCACTCTCTCTAAGTGTCACAAAACTAACCTTGCCAAGGTGGGACACTACATGTATTCATAATTACATATATATAGAGGTTCATGGAACATTTCAAAATGATATGCTCTATGAAGAGTGACATCACAATACTAGTGCTACAGACTAGATACTTGACCAAGGTGTCTAACAAGGTGGGACTAAGGTGTGTTCCAAACTTCAGCCACTCTAGGTACCGTTAGGCTTTCACTCTAACACCAACCCAGAGATCTAGGTGTGTATCCAAGGTCAGAGCTCCAAGACCAATGCCACCCTCCCTACTTAGGGATCTAGACATCATCACAAGTCGAACAAATGTCATCCCAAGAATCTTATCGCCCCAAGATGCTTCATCTCTCCTTGTTAACTAAATTAAATATATCCACCAATCCAAGCACACTTCAATTGTTCAACCTTATTATGGAGACATCCTGCACAATCACAACCCTAAACAATAATAAACTTTCAATATATATATGCATATATGTACAGCATAAACCTTTGTGGTCTTTAGTTATTCTGATGTTTCTTAAATCATTATCATATTCTCCAAATACATCTCGTTGGAAGCATCCTTCTTCAATTTTTCAGCATCACCAAACTCATCCAACACTTTTCAAGGTAACCAAGTTTTGTTTGCAACTTCATCAACTTGTTTGTAGTGCTTTTGCTATTCTCAATCTCAATCATCCTTATGATATTTATATCAAGTTATTAACTCAAAGAGATTAAATTATCAACTAAGCTCCCTCTCAACTAGGGAAATATACACTTTTCCTTTATCCAAGTTTCTTCTTAATGAGGGAATAACTCCATCAACAATTTTTATTGTCTCAGCCACACAGATTCTTTCTTTTGCATCATCATTACAATGGATAAATTCAATATTTCAAAGCTTTTTTCCTTCGGGAACATTATCCTTTCTACGGAAACAATATCTTTTATTCATTTTTAATGACATCAACTCCCTCTTTCCATCATGCTCATTATTATTATCGTGCCATATTTAATTATGAACATTTTCAACATCTTGAAGATTATGTACCTGGAAATCTTTAACAACAATTACAACCAACTACAATATATAGAAGAATTAAGTCAACTATATCCAAATCACGTCATTATAATGGAAACATCAAAATAATCAATCTTTAGACATCAAATACCTAAATCTAAATAGGTTCATAATCAATAAATATTACATCTTTTATATTCTAGACTTTAACACCATGCTATGGTTTTTGCCATAAACCATAGATTCCATCATCGAGAATTAAAGCCTCACATATTACTTACTAAATTAAGTTAGTAATATAATCATAGCACTTTACATTTTGAATATTATGCCCTATAACTTCATGTCAAGCTTTACTAGGTTTTTGTCACGAACCCTAAATCTCATTAATGAAAGAATGTCAATAATCAAGTTGGCATATTAGCATTTCATATCTAGGGATTCACTCTTATATCAATCTCTTACTAGGGATTTTATTATAAACCATAGATACACACATCTAACTTAAAAAATTAGATATACAACAATTTCATTAGACTAGGGTTTCAATTATTTGGAAGCTCATACACCCAGGCTTTCATTCCTATGACTGACTATTGCATGGGCTTTGACATAAACCCAAATTCACCAAACCCTAAAATATATGGTTTTATTATTCAACTTAGATATTATTGAAAAACCCTAGAAGGCTAGGGTTTCATAAATCATAAACATCAAGGGTAGAATTTTATTTCTATAATTTATCAACAAAACCCTATCTAGACTAATGGTTTCATTGCCAACTTACCCTAAGCATCAAGAGGCTAGGGATTTATAGTGAACCCTAATGGTGAGGATTTCACAAAAATGATCAAATAATAGATAGTATAATGATGGTAGATTCAATCTAATGATTAATCACCCTAACAAGAATCCTTATAATTGAAAAGAGCTAAACATGAGAAAATTAGTGATATAAAAAATCAAAATCAAAATCAAAAAAATGGTATCTTTTAATATGAAAAATACCTTGCTAAACATCGTTATACATACCTCGAAATTCTTCCTTTGCAAACCTTGTAGGATTTTAGTTGAAGCAAATCTCCTTATAAGCCTTTCTTTAAAGATTCCTTATTTCTTCCTACAAACTTAGTTTTGTGAGATAATATTATCCTTATTTATATATGTGTTTACAACAATCATTGACAAGTACTACCAAGAGTAGACATACCTTAATTTCATATTCAATTCTTACTATGGTTTCCAATTTCACCTTATACTAACAATAAACTCAAAATCAAGGGTTTCTATATGAAATAAGATATAATTTCTATATGAAATATCTAGGGTTCTATAATCCTATTGAAGCTCCGAAAATCGGGTCTACAACAAGGGGGATACCCACCCAGTCCGGACCTTGGTTAGCAGCTCCTTTTCCGTTTGGTATAGTGGGTCCGACTAGGGATATGGGACCAGTTTCCCAATTTATGTGTGTGTGTGTTGAGAATTGATATTTCCTTTCTAATAATTTCTAAGTAAAATGATTTTAATCTAAACCTAATTTATGAACATGAAATTGTATTCTAATGAATAGAAATATCTAAATCTAAAACTAACCCCGGATTTAATCTTTCAGTTATGCGATCTAAAATAATTTCAAATGGCAATTGGTAATAAAGATCATTCAACTACTATGAGAAAAGAATTCAATAAAGATAAACCATTTCTTATGAAAAGTTAGACGAAACAATTGTGAAAAACATATCACATAATAAGTTACTCATATATAAAGCATAAATAGAATAGCTATCACCATACAAAAGTGCCAAATGATAACGCAAGCATTCAAGCATTCATATATAAATAACTGAACTTGAATATCACCTCAACCATAAGCAGAAAGTCTTAAGAGATAAAAGTACCATTTATAACAAGTTCTACTCATAAGCTTCAGCAATAAAGATCTATGTCTTCTTAGTCCAACATCCACTAAAAGTACAAAAGTGAAATTACAGTAGTAGATATTAAACACAGATATCAATAAATCTTGTTCCATTCATTCATCAAAACCTCCTCGGAGGGTGCAAAAGTGCATGTTCTGAGGACAAGTTTTTGATAAATTTCAGGACCCTTCTCTAAATACATGAGAAGGGTTTAAATACTACTAGCTAAATCTAAAAATAGTTTATTACAAAAAAGTGAGAAATGGTTTAAATGATCGTCCTCACTTCAGGAAAAAATAAAGCAAACTAAAACTAAAACTGAATCTAAAACAAAAATTGGCAATTAATTATTATGTATATGTTCCTTGTAGTCGCAAGCGTTCAACATTTGCTTGAGGAGAGTTGGTTGGCCGACCTCCGACTTTAGCTGTCCTGTGAAAATGGAATCGGCAAGTGCTGGCGCCATCTTCTTGGCAGAGTTAATGATACATTTGAGAGTCATGCACTGGCTGTGTGGTTTTACCAAGTATGTCCAATAAGAATCCCAATTCAACTTGGTTAACCTTTTAATGGACTCTGCTCTTTCTTAAGCCTTCTGCCTCCAGCTTGTCTGTAGATGTTGTACATTTGGTAAATATCCTGGAGTGGTCTCTGGTATTTACATACCACCTTAATAATTTCTCTGATAAATACTACGGGTTTTAGAGCTCAGGTTTTGCCTTTAGCCTTTAGCATTTTTTCCTACACTTTTCCAGGTTTATAGGCAACTGAGTAATCTGAGGCTTTCCTCTTCAAGGGTTTTTGCCCAACGATGCGTGATTAGGGCTAATCGTGCATCATTGCTAATTACGCATCGGAAACTGCCTTCGTTTCTCGATCCGAGCTTCCCAGGTGCTATTTTTCACCTCTTGCGCGCTTTTTGTTAGAGGATATAAACTTTAAATTTTGTGGAAAGAAAGACTCCATGAGTTCTTGGCTCTGAGTCTTAAATTGTCTGTTTGTGATATCAGCACTATCCAGTACCCATTTGACCATGTCCTTGTATGGAAGAATCTTAGGCCTCGTCGCTATCCAGTGCAAGAATGAACATGATAGTTCTGTAATCAATGCCTCAAACAACCCGCGTGAATCTGCACTCGTTGTAACCTCCATTACTCTAGGATTTTCTTCCTCGAGTAGGTTGTGCATGCTTTCCCAAGTAGTAACACCGGCATCTCTGTTGCAGGTGGTGTCTATGTACAAGGGCATCATTTCTTTATCTTCAGAACTCGAAGCTTTACCCTTCTTTCCCATAATATTTGGAACATTGCTAGGTATACCTATCTGCTTTTCGCTCCTGTAATTTATAAATGAGGCAAGAGTAATGATAAGAAAAAGGTGACGGGAAAGATTTAGATGTTGAAATCTTATCAAATATATCACCCTACGTGAAATGGCCCTTAGATCAGATCAAAACCCTATTTCGTTAATGATTACCAACTAATTCATTGATTAACATTAGCGCGCATAATTGGGCATCGGTTTATGGGAAAAACTTTTTCGAATGATGAGCCCTGAAGATTTGGGATAAGGTGATTTTGTGATTTGCTTCGCAATATCGCTAATCCGTTGTGTGTGGAAATCATCCATTACCATGTGTTTTCTGCAATATGCAATTTGCGAGATGCGTCATCACAGATCGGTGATTTGAGGCATTTCACCTTAAGTGATATTTGAGGCATGTGATGCGATGAGTGCCTTTAGTGCGAGATTTCACATCACGATTTCGCAATCTTAGGATTCCATTTGTAGGGTGGCATCCATTACCTTTCTGCGATGCGATGCTTTTTATTGAGAGAATGGTTTTGTTCCAACTTATCATAAAACTTAAGTCCTTTTTTATTTTTCAGGTATTCTCCTAAGTTTATGATGGTAAGATTTATTTTAAAAAGGAATACAAGTACTAATTTATTTTTTAAAATTTTTGGATAAAGGGTCCCCACTTATTTAGTATTTGTAATAAAACTAAATAAGAGGGGGGGTTGTTGCTGGACACAACAATTGGTGATTCACTTGGAAGAACCAGTTATCTATGTTTTTCTTTTGATTTTCTAAACTTCCAAAACATAAAACTTTTCGAGAAAATCAAACTTTATTATAGAAATAAAGTACATCATGCTTTCAGCGGTCAACAATAGTTTGTTTCTTCTATGTTAACTTTGACTTTTTTAACTTCCTAGAGCTAGTCATTGTATTTATGTCAGTTACTACTTGGTTTGTAAAGATAAAAACAATGTTCTCTCTGTAAATCAGTTTTAAATATGCTCATTTGTCGTAGGTAGAGCCTCTGTTGCCAGCAGGCGTTTATAGCCTCGACAGGGTTACCTGTTACCCAGTAATGATCCTATATCCTACTTGGAGAAGTATACTATTTTCAAAGGGAAATCCATATCCACACTTATTACTTTTATTTTCTTTTTAATTCTTAAGGAACAATGCCTTGGTTTGGTAGCCAAATTATGACAATGCCACTCACTTGATTTATAACTTTGCTGAACAAGTTGGCTCGTGATGAGACCCCTTGTCTTTTGATTGCAACAATCTTGAGTCATTGCCCTGTTGTGGCATGCAGTTTTGGAAAAGTTAGCAAGCTATAATATCTTATGATCATGATAAGTCGGCTCGTGATGAGACCTCTTATTCTTTAAGTTAAAGTGTATTGCTGGATTTTTCCTTGAAGCTCGTAATTCCCTAAGTGGGGAGGAAGTCATTGTTTCCTTAAGAATAGCTCTGGACAACAATTGTAGAGTTTTTGGAAAGAGATTTTCTATAGAGAATCTTTGTTTTGTTTGTGATACCTTTCATTTGACTTATATAAAAAAAAATCCCACTAAAGGTAGATTTTTATCAAAATTTAAAAGGTTGAAACTAATATCATTTTCAGATTTATACTCTTTGACTATACCTTTCAATAATAATGACCAATATTCTAAATCAGCTCTATTTATACAAGCGAAAAACAAAATGTAAAAGAAATGCTTATCTTTTTCGTGAATTCCAAATGCAACCATTTACAACTAGTTTTATTATCACAAATAAAGGAAAGACTAATTTACAAAAAATAGAAGAATGATCTCCTATGGAAATTATTTTTTGAGGATCTTCCCGTTAACATGTAAAGATTCTCTTTTTCCTGTTAAATCCTATAACATAAAAATAGATGGTCTTATGATTTCTGCAATTTGGAAAAGGCCAAGCCACATTCGTTGGAATTTCATATGTTTGCCCTTTTCCTCATGAGCCTTATCCCGTTTTAAGACTAAATCTCCAATTTGAAAGTCCTTTCTGGATATCATGTTTGAATCAAAAGAAGCTTTTACTAATGCTTGGTGATGATCATGAGTTATTTTAGCCTGTTCTCGTTGCTCTTCTAGCTAAAGGATTTGCAGTTGCCTTAGTTGTAAGGAAGAAGTGGGTGTTTCGTCAATAAATTGAACTAAGGCCAAAGAGGGAATTTCTAGATGAGTTGGAAGGACTACTTCTTTCCCATAAACTAAATTAAAGGGAGAAGTACCAATGGAGGCTTTTTGTGTTATTCGGTCTGCCCATAGAGCATATATTAAATATTTGTGCCAATTCTTATGATTTTGATCGATGGTTTGCTTAATGATTCTAATTAAGTTTTTATTTGTTGATTCAGCTAATCCATTCCCCTATGGGTAATAATTGGTAGAGTATTTAAGTTTAAAACCTCTTTTGAGTGCAAATTCAGTCATAACATTGCTAGAGAAATATGATGCATTATCAAACATTAAAGTAGAAGGTAAACCAAACCTAGTGATTATGAATTGATCTATGAAATCAATGATATGTTCAGTATTAGTTGTCTTGAGGGGAGTTGCTTCTACCCATTTAGTGAAATAATATGTAGTTGTAAGGATATACCTATGTTGTTTAGAAGAGTGAGGAACGATCTCACCTATTATATCCAATCCCCATTGATCAAAAGGTTGCTCAATGTTGACTGGTTGCAAAGGCAATGATGGTTTCTTTTGTCTTCCTGCAACAGTTTGACAAACTTGACATTTCCTTACTTAGTTATGTGCGTCTTTGAATAGTGTAGGCCAATAATAGCATGCACGCAGGATTTTATGTGTTGTAGCATCTCCAGCATAATGTCCATCCGTTGGTCCATCGTGGAGTTCCTGCAACACCTATTCAGCTTCAGATCTCTCAAGACATCTAAGGAGGACAGAATCATAATTTATCCTAAAAAGTACATCGTTCACGAGCTGATATTTCTTGGCCTTCAATCTTAGAGCTCTTTTCTTTGTATAATCTAGATTTGAAGGAGCATATCTATTCTTTAGATAAAATATGATATCAACATATAATGATTCAATATCGTTTAGGCTTACCTCATACATTTGTACTTTTGTAGATGGTGTTTCAGAAACAAGCGAAGCTCCAGCCAAAATTTTGAAAAAGCCTTGACCTTTTACAATATTTGTTGGTTTAATTTCAGCGTCGTATTCTTGTAAGGCAGTAACCCAATTGGCTCTTTTCTCACCCACATCTTTCTGTACTAAAAGATTTCTTACTACTGGAAACGGTACTATGATTTTTGTATGGGTTTTAAGCAGAAAGGGTCTGAAATATTTGATCGCTTTGAAAACAGCATAAGCTTGTTTCTCGACGTATGAGTAATTTAATTCAACCCCTTGTAGATTTGAACTGAAAAAGGCAATTGGGGCTTCCGCCTTGTCTTGATTTGCTTGAGTGAGTATCGCAGCATATGATCTATCAGAGGCAAATGTATACAAAATGAAAGGATCAGAAAAATTTGAAGTTACTAAATATGGAGCGTTTATATTGCTTGTTTAATCAGATTAAATGCTTATTTTTAATCATTGCTTGTAAGGGAGACACGATTCTTGAAAAATTGGGAATAAATCTCTTTACAAAGTTAATCTGGCCAAGGAAAGATTGCATAGCTTTCTTGTTGTGGGGCAAGGGTATTTTGGAAATCTCCTTGATTCTGTCAGGATCAATATGGATTCCAGATTTTGACACTATAAATCCAAGAAGTTTTCCTTCACTTAATGCAAAAAAAGATTTTTTTGGATTAAGTGAAATTACGTACCTTTGGCAACGTTGGAAGAACTATTTCAAGTCTCTGAGGTGATTCCCTCATTTTTTGGAATACACAGTTATATCATCCAAGTATATTACTATTGATTTATTTACTAATCCCTTAAATGTGATGTCCATGGCCCTTTGAAATGTGGCGCCAGCATTAATCAGACCGAAAAGGCATCTTTTGATATGCATAAGTATCCCATTTGGTTCTGAATTTGGTCTTTAATTGATCATCAGGATGGACCAAAACTTGGTTGTAGCCATAGAAACCATCCAAGAAGGACATTAATTCTGATCCTGCAACTGCCTGTAATATTTGCTCCATAGGAGGCAAAGGAAAATTATCCTTTTGGTAGGCTTTGTTAAGATTTCGAAAGTCAATGCAAATTCTAATGTCTTCGTTTTTCTTTCTAACGAGAACCATATTGGACACCCATTTAGAATGTCGAACGGGAAAAATGATTTTGGCTTTCAATAATTTTTTGAGTTCAGATTTGATTTGGTTCTCTATATTAGGATGGATCTTTCTTAGCTTTTGCTGGACAAGTTTTTCATTGTTTATCATCGAGATAGTATGTTGAATGATAGAAGTGTCGTAAGTCTTAAGTTCATCATAGTTCCAAGCGAAGACACTTTTGTATTGATTTAGGAGATGAACGTACACTAATCTTTCTTCAGGGTCTAGGCCAAGACCTAGGTTGATATTCTACGGCTTGGTATCAGTTCCTAGATTTACTAATTCATAGTTCAAAGTTGAAATTTGAAGTTTTGAATTGGTAGATCTTTTGAATCGATCTTTCAAATCATATAGGTCTTCTAATTTGACTATTGATTTTTGCATAACATTATTAGTGCTATCTTGTTGCAATTGTTTATCATGTTGGTCCTCATCAATTATCTGATTAGTTTAAGATCCCTCTGATGTGAGGAAGCTTACAATATCAGGATCATCATTGAAAATTCTCCAATTGGTAATGTTATTAGAAATCGAGGGTCTAAATATTAATTCAATTGAAAATCTGTCTGAGCTATAGTCTTCTAAAGGAATGAGCTTAGAAGCTACATTTGTCAAGAGGTCAGCACTAACATTTTGGAGTCTAGGGATTGATGAAATATTGAATGCTATAAAATGTTCAGTCAGATCTTGTACTAAAGATTGATAATGATTTAAATGACCTGATAGACAATGTATAGTATTTTGTACCTGTCTGATAACAATTTCATAATCTCTGAAGACTTGTAGATACTTGATATCTAATCCGATTGCTTTGTATAATCCTTGGACTAAGGCTTCGTATTCTACAATATTATTAGTGCTATCGAACTTGAGCCTGCAAGTTAGCAGAGTTTTGTTTCCCTCTGGACTAACTACTACGCATCCTGCTCCTGCTCCCTCCTTAGACTTAGAACCTTCGAAAAATAACTTCCAAAATAAAGATTTATTTAGAGGACTATCTATAAAATTAACACATTTAGAACTATCTATTTGAGAAAAAATTTCTACTTGAGATAAAACAAAATGTTCTAAGTAAGGCAAAGTATGAGCATTAAAATTTCCTAATAAAGAGCCAATACAATAGTTGCTAATTATATTGTTGTTGTATGCTACAGGTTCATTTTCTTCTTCCAATTCTATTACTATGTATTTTTTATGTTTTTCTCACTCAACCTTTATCTTATTTGGTTTACCATTGTAAGAGAGCCACATATGCGACCAGTCAGTTGCAAAATATCTATGAAGCTTTTCAGACCAATCTCTGCTAAGAATTAGGCCATAAAATTATGGAATGTCTGCAACTAAAATGTCGATAACTTGACATAACTTTGGGTTAGATGACAGCCTTATGGTAACCTGATTTAGTTTTCCGATCACTTCAAATTGCGACCGGTCCAGCTGAACTATGCGTACAACAGTTTTTTGGGGTTGGATGTTCAACTTTGCACATATCGATTTAGGTAAGATATTAGATGAAGCTCCTGAATCTACTAAACAATTATGCAGATTTTTGTTGAAAACTTCATAAGTAAGAAGAAATGGGGGAGTATGAGATCTTGACCTTCCTCCAATTAGAGCAATATCGATTGGATCGACTTTATTAATCACATTAGTTGGAGGTCTTCCCATCTCGTGAGAAGCTTGCGAGATTACAGCAATGGGCAGAGGTGCAACAGATATTGCATGTAACTCTTTCAAAAGTATCTTTTGTTGATGTTTTAACTTGCTCAATTCATAAAAAGTAATGTTATCCCTAGTCTTATTCATGTCTTCTATAATGTTATACTCCATCTCATCAGAAACAATCAATGTTTTAGATGGAGTTGGTGAACCTGTTTGGACTAGGCTTGCTTGAGTCACTTTGGGTGATGTTTTCTTACCTGTGACTTTATCCTTAGACGTTGAGCTTGCGCTCTTCTACTTCGGAGTAGGTTGTGGAGGATTGAGTTGATTTCTACTTCTAGTACTGACTGGTGATGCCTCCTGATCCTCTTCATCTGGGAGGATAAAATCCCGTATACCATGTACTTATACAACTTCTTCCTCATTAGTAGGCTCTTCGTTAGAAACTTCCTCTTCTTCTTCTTCTTATTCAACATTTGTGATAGCATTGGGAGGCTTTGAATCAATTGAAGGATTTCTTCTATAAGGCTTGTAAGGCTTTTTAGAAGAGGTCTCTGCTACTTGTTTCTTAATGTCAACCATTTCATTAGACATGGTTTTCAAAACTTGCTACAATCCTTCTAAATAGAATGGATCTTTCAATTATTTTTTCTTTGGATCTTCTTTAAAAGTAACCTTCTTGGATTCTCATTCATCAATGGCGTTTTTCTTTTCTAAGGTTATGATACATTTATCTATTGCTATGGCTTCCTTCATATTGTCAGCTAAAGTTGAATTGTTGGCCCTATCAACGAAGATCACTATGTTTGATGGTAGCGCGAAGATGTACCATTCACTTCTAACTTCTTCGCTAGGCTTGGAAGCGGTAGGAATTTTGTTCAATATTTTATTGAAACGTGAGTTAAAATCTTTGATAGGTTCCCTTGATTCAGCCCTAAGATTAGATAGGTCATTGATCAGTGTCACAGTAGACCTGTCATCACCGAACTTAGTCAAGAATTGTTCTTGGAAAATATCCCAGCTAGTGATAGATCTGGATGGTAATGAGAAATACCATGATCCAGCTGCTCCTTGCAAAGTGTAAGGAAAGAGTCGGACAACAGCGTCTTCATTAGTAACCCCATTGAGATTTATAGATAACATAAAGTTTTTTATATGTTCTTCTGCTAGCATGCCTATTTCAGGATTGAATTTAGGCAACCATTTTTCAGGATGTATCAGTATTTGACTCAAGGGTGCAGGCATTAAGACTGCCCCTGGGTTATTCCATGGAGTTTGGGCCATCGTTGAACTACTAACAGAGGAAAGCTCAGACGATGTTCCTTGCGGTTGGCAAGATGAGGATATTATAGTTCCAGATGATTAGGAAGGAGATGTCGAAGTTCTGGTGGTCTAGTGGACAATAATCTGAAGTGGAGGGTGGATGGTTGACTTCACATTAGGGAGTTTGAGATGGAAGATGATGACGAAAGAGTCTCGCTATCAGACCCTTTAGGTGATTTCCTTGCTCTCTTCCTTGTAGGTAGAGGTAACTCAGTTGGTTCAATACCAAACTTTTCACTCTTCAATCTGGTAAGAGGATGAGAAGGATTATATTGCGAAGTCACATTACCTTGACATTTTTCAGATTTTTTGGGTGATATAGAAAATCGCTGAAGTTTATGAATCAAAGATTCAACTTTAGGAGGTTCAACAGTAGATTTCTCTGAAATTTTCGGGTTTGTGGCAGTGGTTGTTGTTTTATTAACTTCTTGCTCAATATTTAAAGATTCTAAATGCGATGGAGAAGTCGGGGGAGATGATGAGGGCGATTTACTCTCAGAATGGTATTCAGATTTAGATTTACTTGCCATTCACAGTTCGGAGCCCTCCTTCTAGCGCCAAATATGTTGAAGCCCCAAAAATCGAGTCTCCAACAAGGGGGATACCCACCCGGTCCAGACCTTGGTTAGCAGCTCCTTTTCCGTTTGGTATAGTGGTTCCGACTAGGGAAATGGGACCAGTTTCCCAATTTATGTGTGTGTGTGTGTGTTGAGAATTGATATTTCCTTTCTAATAATTTCTAAGTAAAATGCTTTTAATCTAAATCTAATTTATCAACATGCAATTGTATTCTAATGAATAGAAATACCTAATTCTAAAACTAACCCGGGATTTAATCTTTCAGTTATGCGATCTAAAATAATTTCAAATGGAAATTGGTAATAAAGATCATTCAACTGCTATGAGAAAAGAATTCAATAAAGATAAACCATTTTGTATAAAAAGTTAGATGAAACAATTGTGAAAAACATATCGCATAATAAGTTACTCATATATTAAGCATAAATAGAATAGTTATCACCGTACAAAAGTGCCAAATGATAATTCAAGCATTCATATATAAATAACTGAACTTGAATATCACATCAACCATAGCCAGAAAGTGTTAAGAGATAAAAGTACCATTTATAACAAGTTATACTCATAAGCTTCAGCAATAATGATCTATGTCTTCTTAGTCCAACATCCACGAAGAGTACAAAAGTGCAATTTCAATAGTAGATATTAAACACAGATATCAATAAATCTTGTTCCATTCATTCATCAAAACCTCCTCGGAGGGTGGAAAAGTGCATGTTCTAAGGACAAGTTTTTGATAAATTTCAGGACCCTTCTCTAAATGCATGAGAAGGGTTTAAATACTACTAGATAAATCTAAAAATAGTTTATTGCAAAAACGTAGAAACGGTTTAAATGAGCATCCTCATTTCAGGAAAAAATAAAGCAAACTAAAACTAAAACTGAATCTAAAACAAAAATTGGCAATTAACTATCTATGTATCTGTTCCTTGTAGTCGCAAGCATTCAGCATTTTCTTGAGGAGAGTTGGTTGGCTGACCTCCGACTTTATCTATCTTGTGAAAATGGAATCGGCAAGTGCTAGCTCCATCTTCTCAGCAGAGTTAATGATACATTTGAGAGTCATATATTGGTTGTGCATTTTTACCAAGTACGTCCAGTAAGAATCCCAATTCAACTTGGTTAACCTTTTGATGGACTCTGCTCTTTCTTGAGCCTTCTGCCTCCAGCTTGTCTATAGATGTTGTACATTTGATAAATATCCTGGAGTGATCTCTAATATTTACATACCACCTTAAGAATTTCTCTTATAAATACCACGGGTTTTAGAGCTCAAGTTTTGCCTTTAGCATTTTTTCCTACACTTTTCTAGGTTTATAGGCGACTGAGTAATCTGAGGCTTTCCTCTTCAAAGGGTTTTGCCCAGCGATGCATGGTTAGCATTAATCGCGCATCAGAAACTTCCTCTGTTTATCGATCTGGGCTTCCTAAGTGCTATTTTTCGCCTCTCGCACACTTTTTGTTAGAGGATATAAACTTTAAATTTTGTGGGAAGAACGACTCCATGAGTTTTTGGCTCAGAGTCTTAAAGTGTCTGTTTGTGATATCAGCACTATCTAGTACCCATTTTACCATGTCCGTGTATGGAATAATCTTGGGCCTCGCCACTATCTGGTGCAAGAATGAACATGCTAGTTCTGTAATCAATGCCTCAGACGACCTGCGTGAATCTGCAGTCGCTGTAACCTCCATTACTCTAGGATTTTCTTCCTCGAGTAGGCTGTGCATGCTCTCCCAAGTAGTAACACCAGCATCTCTGTTGCAGGTTGTGTCTGTGTACAAGGGAGTCATTTCTTTATCTTCAGAACTCAGAGCTTTACCCTTCTTTCCCATAATATTATGAACACTGCTATGTATACCTCTGTGCTTTTTGCTCCTGCAATTTACAAATGAGGCAAGAGTAATGATAAGAAAAAGGTGATGGGAAAGATTTAAATGTTGAAATCTTATAAAATATATCACCCTACGTGAAATGGCCCTTCGATCAGATCAAAACCCTATTTCATTAATGATTACCAACTAACTCATTGATTAACATTAACGCGCATAATTGGGCATCGGTTTATGGGAAAAAAAAATTAGAATGACGAGCCCTAAAGATCTGCGATAAGTTGATTTTGCGATTTACTTCGCAATATCGCTAATTCGTTGCGTGTGGAAATCATCCATTACCATGTGTTTTTTGCAATATGTGATTTGCGAGACGCGTCATCGCATATCAGCGATTTGAGGCATTTCACCTTAATTGATATTTGAGGAATGTGATGCGATGAGTGCCTTTAGTGCGAGATTTTGCATCGCGATTTCGCAATCTTAGGATTCCGTTTGTAGGATGGCATCCATTACCTTTCTGTGATGCGATGCTTTTTATTGAGAGAATGGTTTTGTTCAAACTTATCATAAAACTTAAGTCCTTTTTTTATTTTTCGGGTATTCTCCTAAGTTTATGATGGTAAGATTTATTTAAAAAAGGAATACAAGTGCTAATTTATTTTAAAAAAAAAAATTGGATAAAGGGTCCCCACTTATTTAGTATTAGTAATAAAACTAAGTAAGAGGGAGGTTGTTGCTGGCCACAACAAATCCCTAGATACATTGAAAATTTTCAAGTCCTAGAATCATATAAGCAATTTTAATAAATGAGTATTATATACATACCTTAAGGTTACATACCTTTCATTTGAAAGATTGGTGTTCTATTGGACTTGTTGTTATTTCTTGCAAACTACACACACATTTGTTAGATAAAGAACAGTAACAATACTTACTTGATTTCTTCGAGTTGGTCCCTCAAATGTAGGGTTCCTTTTTGCTTTAATTTTGTAGGTGAGGATACTGTCAAACATTGAGGAGACTTCAAGATCATTTTACTATCCAGACTTTGGATATATATATATATATTATAATATCTATAATATATATATAAATATAGCCCATAATAGGGATCACAAAATTGTCTTCAAATGTGATTATTTAATGTGTTGTTTTCTTTGCCACTATAAGGACTAGAAATTTACTTCAAACATGGTGACTGACTATAGTTTATGAGTCAATCTTGTAAGTTCAACCTTGGATCATTTTTTATGCATAGGTTAATGCCTCGTTTAGATGATAGAGGATTTAATTCAAGCCTTTCAAGCGTACTTATGCTCAGAATTTTGAGGGACTCTTGGTTCTTCTACTACAATACATCAAACATGATTTCATTTGGATTATCAATAAACTATATTTTTGCTTGCTATTTAGGTTTCACAAGATGTTCATAGTTATCCACACAAGTATATTGACACTTCGGATCTTTGAGGTGTCATAGAAAATTCATACCCCTTTAATAGGTATTTTAGGCCTTAAAGATTGTTCATAGAACCTTGATTTATTCATCTAGATATTCTTCTTCTACAAGGCTATTAGTTTATTCTTTTGGACTTCTGAAATAGCTCTTTAAAAACCCCCCGCTCTTCCTTGAATAGTCTTATAGCCTAGTCATTGTGGCAAGGGCTAATATAATGTGCCTAGAATTTATTCTCCTCTTTGCTACAAGCTCGGTTTTTAGAGATCTAATATTTCTTCATTGTTCTGAAGCCTATGTGACCTTCTTACTTCCCTTTTTCCATCAAACCAACCTTTAATACAATATTGAGAAATCCATTAGGGAAGAAACTTTAGGTTTTTCTTGAATTGATTTCTCTTATTATGACATTATCTTGTGATATTTACTTATTAGTTCTTCTTTTAAATTATCATGTTCTTATTAGTAAGACTAATGTCAATCAATGAAGGTCACAAACAAAAGAGGACACAATATGTAAGCACTCAGCTAGGGAAAAAACCCAATGAAGGGGAAAACCCAGTCAAACTCTTCCACTATAGATTCAAATCACGATGAGATAACCAAGTCCTTCTTGATTAAGACAATAAATCTCCTCCATCCACCAAGTCGACCTCCTTGAAACCAAGTTGAATTGTTTGACCTTTTATAAGACAACATAAATCTGCTTTAGTTATAATTTTCATCTCGTACTGCCACTCTTTGACCCTTACTACAATCTTATTTATTCAACTTCACATATGTGGTAGAGTAATAGAAATTTCATCTAGGAATTTTCTCTCTTTATTTATTGATCTTGTCCTTCTTTTATTTTATTTCAAACCTGCTTTTTCTCAATTCAAATTGCAAATTAACTTCATGAAGTGAATCCTTCCTAAACAGGTCGAGTATATTGTCTATATAAAGTGGTTGGAGTCTGTATTTTTTAGGCCGACATTATGAGATTGAGGCTGACATGTTAAGTGAGGAAGCCGACTTGGTGGAGAACAGACAAAACACATACAATTATTTTCTTTCTTGACTTTAAATCTACCAAGAAGGGTCTATAATGCATTGACTCAGAATTTGACTCATTATAAAAATCTTAGAGCACTCAATGGGTGATTTGACCTAATGACCATTGACCCAAGCATGAAACCCATGCTGTAATAGGTCAATTTTTTTTTTACGATAAATTTTATTTTTATTTCTTTTGAAAAATACATTATGTCGTGACTCAAATGAAATTATAAGGACCAGCACTAGTTACATTCTACAATAATACATAGATAGCAACAAGGGAGCACAAGAAGTAACAAAATTAAGATCAAATCTCCACCCTTGGTGAATGATACCTTTTGTTTCTATAAAATTCAATTACGTGTTTATTTATTGTACATAATTATCATAATGTAAAAGTGAAGGATATGATGTTGAGTGTAATTTTGAACTATGGATGAATGATTCTAAAAGAAATATTTATATTGCATCATTACTTGTTTTAGAGGAACATAGATCTTGCTTATTATTTCATTAATAAAAATATGAGGATGATTTCCTGCATCCAATAACTTTTTGGTATGATTCATGTTTGGTCGTTTAAAAAAACAATATTAATAATATTATGCAACCTAAGGAAGGTCCCTACAATATTGAGTAACTCCCAAATGTGAACTATGAAGAATTTGAGGAAACTTTGTAGATCACTAATTAAAGATTATTTAGGGTGTTTTTTCTAGATTCATTGAGGACTTTACATAGCAAAATGGTGCTTATTTATTTTGAAGTTTGTATGGGTTCTACCAACTAGACCCAAATCTTGTTTAATTTCAATAAATACAATATATCCAACAACTAGATATTATTGTGAAGGAAATTGTTTTGTGAGGAGCATCTAATGGTGAAAATGCATTGTCTTATATCAATTTTTGGTGTGGTACTCAATGTAAAAGAAAAAATTTCGAAATGGTCAAGGAAACTTGAAATATTCTTATCTTTAATGATCTTTGAGATGGAATTTGTCATAGAGATACCTCACTACCAAACCTATTGTAGTTAAAGTGCTTTCCATATGGATGAATAAGATAAGAAATCATATGCCTTGAATGCTACTACTATAAGTGAATAGGTGATTCATCACATTAGATTTATCAAATATGCTTTGGGTGCTTGGAAGAATTTGAAGTGTGTGTGTGTGTGTGTGTGTGTGTGTGTGGTAGAAGAAGGAGCTTTTTCCCTATTATTGTATGGATTACATAATGCTATTGTGAGTGACTATGAAGCCTATAGTGAGTTTGGTAAGGTGGAGATCATTAGAGAGGGAACTCTTGAGCTAAGACTACTCTCCTCCATCGATTAGTATTCTTCCTCCACTATATAGCCCCATTGCAACTCGGGGGTTCGTGGGGAAGAAGAGAACCCAAGGAGTAAACTTGGAGGTCAACTAGTGAGTCAGTGACATTTGGTCGAGATGAAAAATCCTTCACATGTGTACGTGTTGATAAATCCATTAGGGCAGAAACTTTAGGATCTTCTTGAATTGATTTCTCTTATTATGACATTATCTTGTGATATTTACTTATTACTTCTTCTTTTAAATTACATTATTCTTATCATCAAGACTAATGCAAATCAAGGAATATCACAAGCAAAAGAGGACACAAGATGTATGAACTCAGCTAAGGAAAAACCCCAATGAAGGTGAAAACCCAGTCAAATTCTTCCACTATAGATTTAAATCAAGATGAGACAACTAAGACCTTCTTGACTAAGACAAGAACTCTCCTCCAGCCACCAAGTCGACCTCCTTGAAATCGAGTTGAATTGTTTAACCTTTTATAAGACAACATAAATATGCTCTAGTTAGAATTTTCGACCCTTACTGCAACTCTATTCATTCACTGCAAATTTTAGACCCTTACTACAATCTTACTTATTCAACTTCACATAAGTGGTAGAGTAACATAAATTTCAGCTAGGAATGTTCTCTCTTTATTTTCTAATCTTGTCCTCCTTTTTTTTTCTTTCAAACATCCTTTTTTTGCACTTCAAATTGCAAATTAACTTCATGAATCAAATCCTTCCAAAAAAGGTTGAGTATATTTGCTATATATAGTGGTTGGATTCTATATTTGTAAGGATGACATGTTGATATTGAGGCTGACTAGTTAAGTGAGGAAGTCGACCTGGTGGAGGATAGTCAAGACACATAAAATAATTTTATTTCTTAGCTTTAAATAGCCCAAGAAGGGTCTTGAATATATTGACTTAGAATTTGACTCAATATAAGATTTCTAGAGTACTCAATGGGTACTTTGGCCTAATGACCATTGACCCAAGCATGAAACCCATGTGTTAAGAAGTCAATTTATTTTTACAATAAAATTTATTTTCATTTCTTTTGGAAAATACATTACATCATGACTCAAATACAGTTATGAAGACCGGCACTAGTTACATTCTTCAATAGTACGCAGATAGAAACAAGGGAGCACAAGAAGTAACAAAACCAAGATCTCGAATCTACACCCTTGGTGAATGGTACCTTGGGTTTCTATAAATATTTATTACGTGTTTATTATTGTACATAATTATCAGAATGTAAAAGTGAATGATATGTTGTTGATTGTGATTTTGAACTATAGATGAATGATTCTAAAAGAAATATTTATATTGCATCATTACTTGTTTCAGAGTAACTTAGATCGTGCTTCTTATTTCATTAATAAAAATGTGAGGATGATTTCCTACATCCATTAACTTATTGGTATGATCTATTTTTGTTCTTTAAAAAAACATCAATAACAATAATATGCAACCTAAGGAATGTCCCTGCAATATTGAGTAACTCCAAAATGTGAACTATGAATAATTTGAGGAAAATATGTGGATCACTACTTAAATATTATTAAGGTTTTTTTTTCTAGATTCATTGAGGAATTTATATAGCAAAATGGTTCTTAGTTCTTTTGATGTTTGCTTAGATTCTACCAACTAGACCCAAATCTTGTTTAATTTCAATCCATATAATATATCCAACAATTAGATATTATTAGGAAGGAAATTGTTTTGAGAGGAGAACCTATTGGGAATAATACTAAGAGGGCGGGGGGGGGAGAGGGGTGTGAATCTGTATTTACATACCAATAACTTTTTCCATTTCATAATCAGATTTATATACGCTACTTCAGTGAAGGGAATTCATGTGTGCACACAGTTTCTCTTAAGGAAACTAGCGTATATCCAGTGAAGTTGTGATTTAGTTAATTCATCATATGTTGATCTTCAATCAGTGCATCAATACTTTATTAAACATTAAATAGTAACCATGTGCAGCTATAACAAAATAAACCATCACACATGAGAAAAAAATATGAACACTAAGATTTAATGTGGAAACCCAATGCGAAAGAAAAATCACCTGTTTCTATTGTCTTTGTCTTCTTTTTAATATAAAGAATAATTTGTTTACAATCTTGTACTAGTGTAGACTCATACCAACACACAGGCACCCATATACAGAAGGCTACAACCTTCTCTCGTTCTCCAGCTTCTACTGGAAGGGAGCTACAACCCCCTAACCCTTGTAATGGTTGATATGTTTATCAGTACATAGGCATCGGCCTATAGAAGGCTACAGCCTTCACTCATTCTCTAGTTTCTATTGGAATGGAGCTCCAACCCTCTGATCAAATTAGTAGCCACTACTGGCAAGAAGCTTCAACTTCCTCACTAAAGGCTCCAACCCTTAGTATCCTCTAGGGACCACGTTTCATAAATTTTCTTACTGGATACTCTTGGTACACAACAACACAATGTGTAGGCCACGTTTCATCAAATTTTCATACTGGTCCCATTAGTAACATTGAAGCTCAAAATCAATCGCCACTGCAATACCTCCAACAAATACATCTACATCAACCAATCACTAAAACCCAATCATCAATCTCTGATATAACTGAAACCCAATCATTAGTCTTTGAATCAACCACAACTGAGTCAATCAATCACCTAAACCTATGACATATCTGAATCACCCAATCATCAATTTCTGAACCAATCACAACTGAATCGATCAATCACTGAAAACTCAATAAACCAACACTTAATAAAACATTAAACAAATCAACTGGAACAGTTAGATCACTGTAACCAGTATACATATCTGAACCCAGAACCCAGCATCAACAACCAAAACCAACTGCAACCTCAAAAATCATATGTCAAATTGTATACGCTACTTCAATGAAGCTAACTTGCATGTATACGCTACTTCCTTTAACCCAAGCTACGTATACCTCTGAAGATATTGAGTCATATAACCTCTAACCCACAAACTTTACCAATCAGTGACATTTTGAAGATATATTGTCAAGATTATAGAGGTCTAAATAGATAGCAGTAAAGATCACCCTTCTCACTTAATCAATCAATCAATCAGGCTCAATCTCCTTATACAATCAATTTTACTTTCATATCTAATGAAGACATCATTGACAAACAACAGTAAAACAACAACACTAATCAAATAGATCAATCATCCCTGAACAGCAATCTTTTCTTCTACATGCACTACTTGGAAGTGTCGAACTAGCGTGTATACACGCCTTCACCAAGGCTAACCAACATATAGATCTGCAAATAAAAACTTATAACTTCGCAGCTATTCCAGACTTCAAATATACCCATATCACAGCATTTAAAGGACAAAACATTTTTTGGCACTTAGATGTAGCCTATCCATTATCAGATCACATAATGATAAGTCATTATGATCTTGATCCATCATTAGATCTCATCCATCATCAAACACTCAAGTGCATAAATAGTCTAGATCAAGAAAAGCATCAGAAACCCATAACATGCATAATTTCTTTTGATCTAACACTTCATAATATATTCATTACTTGTGCACTTAGCCCTTTGATCTTCTCCTCCTTATATAGTTTTATCTTTTCTCAATACCTCAGACCAAAAAAACACTTAGAACCTATGGTATTCTTAAACAGGATGAAGTAACTATTATTCCGTTCAATCTTGTGGGGTAATACCATGGTATGGACCCTTGGTATTCTTTCACCTTAATTCCCTTAATTTTCCATCCCATATGCACTTTTCCTCTTGTGAAAGTGTGTGCATACGTATACGCTCATTTGTACAGTGAACTCACTTGTATACGCTCTTTTTGTATAGTGAACCCACTTATACAACTTAACATACCTGAAAACATTATTTTTCCTCAATTGTTTGATTCTGATCTATAGTCCTTTGTTCCATCATCTTGTTCTTTTGTACCATTACTTTGTTACCTCTAAATAGACCTGTTATAATGTGATTTTCCATATTACTTTTGAACTGATTCCTTTGAACTACCCTATATTTTGTCATATTTGTAAACAAAACTGCCATGCATTCTATCACATCCTATTTATACTTTTATTAATTAGTTCATTCATCAAAGAACAACTCTTATCAAGGACAAAACACATTAACAATTTATCGATATCAAACCTTTAACCATTATTTTGATCCATCATTTTGTCACCTTTGATATCTCTCTTATAGATTCATCTAGTTACCATATACAAGTGAGTTGTTCTGCTACTAGTTGTTTTCCATCAAGTACAACACATGCATCATAATGCCAAAGATCTCCCCCTTTGGACTTGATGGCAACTATTTTGGTTTTTGGTCACCACAACCTGTAAATAACATCAAGACAAGCACCAAAACATCAAGCTACTCTCCAAACAATAAGCTACTCTCCCCCTTTGACATCAAGGGCAAAGGGTTGATTTCCTAATGTTAAATGAAGGCTTCCATATCTGAGTAGTTGAATATGAACATTGATCATGCCCCCCTAGGCACATTCTGAATTCTCTGATCAAACTCCCTCTTAGTACATGCTGAGATGCACTATACCGTCCATACTCCCCCTGAGCATATGCAGAGTCTGCAAAAATATTTTTGAATGAATAACATGACTCTATAACTCAACTATGTGAGTATTAACTTCCTATCACCAATGACTCAGACATACATCAATCACTCAGTCAAGTGGGGATACATCAAATGACTCAACCACTCAACCAAGTGGGATTACATATTTGATAGGATCTCAAAAGTCCATACATGACTGAATATGACAATTATTACATCATAGGTATTTACATGACCTTTACATCAAATGATATACATGACATTTATAACAAAGACCAAATATCTAAACAAGACCATGATATTCATCAGCAACTATCATACACCATATATGATCTCCACCATAAGCATATGTCAACAGCGTCCAGACCAGTAACCTGTATATGTCCAAGATAAGCCAATGTACCTTTAATATCATCAACCTGTGACAAAGTATGCCACATTATATATCAACTCATCCTCTTTATCTCATCAAGTTCAACTTGCTATGTTTCCTTAATAGAACATAGCCTTCCATGAATCAACTAAGCATATGTCATATCTCCAAGCAATAACACAAAACCATTCACAACATATCATATGTATGTGAAAACACCATAGTCATCATTCATGACTATACCATCATCATTGTACCAAGAACTGCATGATTTTTCCATAACTACCCTCAATATATCAACCATATATCTTCACTAGGGATTTTTCCAATATCCACATCTGATAAGCATCAACCATGATAATCAAACCTATCATCATAAAGTAAGAATACATCATCATTATGTGACTAAGTATGTCATGACTCCAAATAACCATGTATTCAAATAGATATGCCTTCATGAAACTTGCAATAACACCATTTTCTTGGCCAACCAACATTATTTACCAATGTGTAATTTAAGTAATCATCCATGTGTCAGCATAATATGTATCCATCATAGAGATAGAAATATGTATCTAGAAAACCATGAGCTTATAGCCATTTATCAATATTTCTTGGTACCATCAACAGCAGTAATCCTCAACCATGTGAGAGCCAAGAATTATAGGAATCCTCATCCATAACTGCACCATATGAAGTTTATGCATCTTTGATGGCATGATGACAGCAACATAAAAGAAATGACACTTATCAAATAATGAAGTTGTGTACTCAAGCTTTGTTCTTCTCCTTTTCCTTATGAAGATCACCATGTAAGCAACATACCATATGTACTATATGCCTCATCAAAAGAGTCATCCACAATCATCCATAAATATGATCTGAATAACAACTATGTGGCTCAACCAATATAAGAATCATCTGAGACTTTATCATAGGCAACCCATGATTGTAGCATAACATGATGTATTATTTAAATGCTTTAACAAAATAAGCATCATTACCATTGATAAGAATATTTATGTACAAAAGACTTCTAAACATAATGCCAACAATGTATTATTAGAAACATAGCATATTCTCCCCCTGAACCTGTGCCAATTGTTCACTGTCAGATATGATCATTCCATATATCAATAAGAATCATCAAGGCATCATCATCAACTAGTTATGCATCAAATCATCAAAAACTTATGAGGGTCAAGATCACTTCTACATATCATCAGCAGACTGTAATCATCATCAATCAAAACAGAAAGAATAATTGATAATTTACTAAACCATATCAGACCCTTTTTCTCTTAGTCTGCCCCACTTCTTCTTCATCAAACCAACATATAAACATATGAGAATTAGAACACTAAAATTTCACACTTTCATTTCCTCCTGAGTTTTTTATGTATTTATACTGAGTTATGACACATTTTTCTAATTGTAATTCCTTCTTCTTCCATACCTTGGAGTGTGATGATGTTTCCTCCTTTTGGTATGTTGGCCAAAATTTTCTCCTGCATTCTTTTTCTATATGCCCAAACTTGTTACAAGCATAACATCTTATATTTTTCATATTCCTTCTAAAGCATTCAATGGCTTTGTGAACAAACATATTGCAAGAAAAACAATATCCCTTAAAGTACCTGGAAGTTGATGATCTTTTTGTGTGACAGTTATTAACTCGAACCATTCTACTTCTGCATCTTGCAGCAACATGTCCAAAATTATGACATATAAAACATTCAACATTATTCATCAGAGGAGAGAATCGATTAACACTTCCATAGTTAGGAGAAAATAATTTTATTTGAAGACTTTCTTTCCTTGGTTGTTGATGGGGTTGACCTCTTATCTCCTTGTTGAGAATTTCAGATTTTGCATTAGAGTTCATTGCTTCAATTTGTGAGCTAGATTCACCTATAACATTTTCATGAAAACCAAGGCCAAATTTGATGGGAGGAGACCTTTCACTACTAAGAATATCATCCAAAATCTTAGTACTATCTTGAAATCGTAAAATTTTATCCTTTTCTTCTAATTTACCTTTTAGGATATTTACCTCAACGTAATATTGCTCTTCCTTTTCCAAATACTACTTCTTCATGATTTCTTCAACTTTTCTTCCTTCTTCCACTTGTT
Source organism: Pinus taeda (assembly GCA_000404065.3). NCBI lineage: Eukaryota > Viridiplantae > Streptophyta > Pinopsida > Pinales > Pinaceae > Pinus > Pinus taeda. The sequence goes on from APFE030275285.1 coordinate 50,172, forward strand.
TTTTTAATTTGAGAATCTAATTTTCTTGTTCTTCATCTGCTTGAGGTAGTTATTCATTATGTTTATTTTCATTTTAAAGATCTTCTTTTAGAGAGACTATCTCAGCTTCAAGACTTTTATAGAAACTGGATTTTTCTATAAGTTTATTGATAGTTGTATCCTTTTCATTTACTTCATTTATCAATTACTTCACTTCATTATGTAGCCTTTGACATTGATATTCCTTTTCCTTGTATTGCTTCCTAACTTTTTTTCCTTCCTCCAACTGAGCTTTTAACCTGGTAACTTCTTCTTTGTAGGCACATTCCCTTTTATCAATTAGATATTTTTGATCTCTAATTGTGTCTGTGAGATTTTTAAATTCTGCCTCTATTCAATTTATTTCTCTTTCACCCCTAAGAGAAAATTCAGTTGTTTCACTGTCACATTCATTATCTTCAAATTAATGGAGAAATGTATCACCAGAGGACAACAAATTCGTAGCTGATAATTCTTTTACTTGTTCATCTACATTCTGAGGTGATTCTGAATCTAAATATTTTCTTCCACATAATAGCCAATCATCTCTCCCATTGTCGCAGTTCCTTTGAGATTTCTTCTTTTGAGGTGCTTTCTTCTTTTTCTTCTTTCCCATTGTTACTACGGATCTCCTTTAAGAGATCAAGCTTCTGCCAAAGGACTGGCTCTTATACCAATTGTTGGGAATAATACTAAGAGGGGGGGATGAATCAATGTTTACAAACCAATAATTTTTTCCATTTCATAATCAGATTTATATACGCTACTTCAGTGAAGAGAATTCGTGTGTGCATGCAGTTGTTCTTAAGGCAACCAACGTATATCTAGTGAACTTATGATTTAGTTAATTCATCATATGTTGATATTCAATCATATTAAACATTAAATAGTAACCATGTGTAGCAATAACAGAATAAACCATCACACATGAGAAACATACATGAACACCAAGATTTAAGGTGGAAGCCCAATGCAAGAGAAAAACCACCTATTGTTGTTGTCTATGTATTCTTTTTAATATAAAGAATAATCTGTTTACAATCTTGTATTGGTGCAGACTCATACTAGTATGCAGGCACCCACCTGCATAATTCTACAACCTCTCTCATTCTCCATCTTCTACTAGAACGGAGCTACAACCCCCTAGCTATTATACTGGCTGATATGTTTACCAATACATAGGCATCGGCTTATAGAATGCTATAACCTTCACTCGTTCTCTAGTTGCTGCTGGAAGGGAGCTCCAACCCCTAGATCAAATCACCATCCACTACTGGCAGGAAGATTCGACTTCCTCATTGAAGGCTCCAACCCTTAATATCCTCCAAGGACCACGTTTCATAAATTTTCATATTAGATACTCCTGGTACACAACAACACAATGTGTAGGCCACGTTTCATCAAATTTTCATATTGGTCCCATCAGTAACATTGAAGCTCAAAATTAATCACCACTATAGTACATCCAAAAAATACATTTGCATCAACCAATCACTAAAACCCAATCATCAATCTCTGATATAACTGAAACCCAATCATCAATCTCTAAATCAACCACAACTGAATCAATCAATCACCTAAACCTCTCACGTATTTGAATCACCCAATCATCAATTTATGAATCAATAACAACTAAATCAATCAATCACTGAGAACTCAATCAAAGGACACTTAATCAAAAATTCACCCAGTCAACTGGAACAGTCAAATCACCGTAACGAGTACACATATATGAACCCAGAACCCTGCATCAACAACCAGAACCAACTACAACCTCAAAAATCATATGTCAGATTGTATACACTACTTCAATGAAGCCAACCTGCATGCATACACTACTTCTTTTAACCCAACCTGAGTATATCTATAAAGATACTAAATCATAAAACCTCTGACCCACAAACTTTACCAATCAGTGACATTCTAAAGATCTACAGTCAATATTATAGAGTTCTAAACAAATAGCAGCAAAGATCACCCTTCTCACTTAATTAATCAATCAATCAGACTCAATCTCCTTATACAATCAATTTTACTTTTAGAACTAATGAAGACATCATTGGCAAACAGCAATAAAATAGAAGCACTAATTAGATAGATCAAACATCCCTGAACATCAAGCTTTTATTCTGCATAAGCTACTTGAAGTGCTAAACCAGCATGTATACATGCCTTCACCAAGGCTAATCAGCATTTAGATCTGCAAATAAAAACTTATAACTTTGCAGCTATTCCAGACTTCAGATATACCCATATCATAGCATTTAAAGGAAAAAACATTTGTTAGCACTCAGATCTAGCCTATACATTATCAGATCACATAATGATAAGTCATTATGATCCTGATCCATCATTAGATCTCAACCATCATCAAACTCTCAGGTGCATACTTAGTCCAGATCAAGAAAAGCATCAAAAACCCATAACATGCATAATTTCATTTGATCTAACACTTCCTAATATATTCATTACTTATGCACTTAGCCCTTTGATCTTCTCCTCCTTATATAGTTTTAGCCTTTCTCAATACCCTAGACCAAAACAACACTTAGAACCTATGGTATTCTTAGACGGTATCAAGTAATCGTTTTTCCGCGCAATATTGTGGGATAATACCATGATATGGACCCTTGGTAGTCTTTCACCTTAATTTCCTTAATTTTCCATTCCATACGCGCTTTTCGTCTTGTGAAAGTGCGTGCATACGTATACGCTCTTTTTGTGCAGTGAACCTGCTTGTATACGCTCTTTTTGTACAGTGAAACTGCGTATACAACTTTAAAAAAAAAACAAAACAAAAACAAAAACAAAACAGAACAAAAAACAAAAAACAAAAACAAAAACAAAAAACAAAACAAAACAAAACAAAACAAAAAACAAACCAAAACAAACAAAACAAACAAACAAACAAACAAAACAAAACAAACAAACAAATAAACAAACAAAAAAACAAAAACAAAATAAAAACAAAATAAATAATAAAAATAATAAATAAATAAATAAATTCCTCAATTGCTTGATTCTGATCTGTAGTCCTTTATTTCCATCATCTTGTTTTTGTACCATTACTTAATAAAAATAAAAATAAAAATAAATAAATAAATAAATTTCCTCAATTGCTTGATTCTGATCTGTAGTCCTTTATTCCATCATCTTGTTCTTTTGTACCATTACTTTGTTACCTCTTAATATACCTATTATAATGTGATTTTCCATATTACTTCTGAAGTGATTCCTTTGAACTACCCTGCATTTTGTCATATCTGTAAACACAACTGCCATGCATTCTGTCACATCATTTTGATACTTTTATCAATTTCTTAATTCATCAAATAACAACTCTTATCAAGGACAACACACACTAACAATTTCCATGTATCAAACCTTTAACCGTTATTTTGATCCATCAATTTGTCATCTCTGATATCTCTCTTGTAGATTCATCTAGTTACCATATACAAGTGAGTTGTTATGCAACTAGTGCGTTGCCATCAAGTGCAACACAAGCATCATAATGCCAACAACACCTAATGGTGAAAATGCATTGTCTTGTCTCAATTTAAGGAAAAACCCCAATGAAGGAGAAAACCCAGTCCAACTCTTCCACTATAGATTCAAATCAAGATGGTACAACCAATACCTTCTTTACTAACACAAGAACTCTCCTCCATCCACTAATTCAACCTCCTTGAAACTAAGTTGAATTGTTTAACCTTTTACAAGACAACATAAATTTTCTCTAGTTAGAATTTTCGACCCTCATTACAACTCTATTCCTTTATTGAAACTCTTCGACCCTTACTATATTATTAATTATTCAACTTCACATAAGTGGTAGAGTAACCAAAATTTTGGTCAGGAATATTCTCTCTTTCTTTGTTGATCTTGTCCTCCTTTTCTTTTATTTTGAACATCCTTTTTCGCACTTCAAATTGAAAATTAACTTCATGAATTCAATCCTTCCAAAACAAGTTGAGTATATTTTCTATATATAGTGGTTGGAGTCTGTATTTTTTAGGCCGACATGATGAGGTTGAGGTTGACTTGTTAAGTGAGGAATTTGACTTGGTGGAGGATAGTCAAGACACATAAAATAATTTTCTTTCTTAACTTTAAATAACCCAAGAAGGGTCTATAATATATTGACTTAGACTCTTACTCAATATAAAATTCCTATAGCACTCAATGGGTTCTTTGACCTAATGATCCTTGACCAAAGCATGAAACCCATGCTTTAATAAGTCAATATATTTTACAATAAAATTTATTTTTCTTTCTTTTGACAAATACATTACATCATGACTCAAATACAATTATGAACACTAACACTAGTTACATTCTTCAACACTCCCTCTCAACTAGGGATGTATTCATAATTACATAAATACAGAGGTTCATGGAAGATCTCAAAGTGATATGCTCTATGAAGAGTCGCAGCACACCCAATGCTACAGATTAGATACTTGACTAAGTTATCTAACCAAGTGGGACTAAGTTGTGTTCCAAGCTTTAGACACTCTAGGTACCATTAGGCTTCTACTTTAACACCAACCCAACGCTCTAGGTGCATATCCAAGGTCAGAGCTCCAAGACCAATGCCACCCTCCCTACTTCATGATCTAAACATCATCACATGTCGGCCAAATGTCCTCCCAAGCATATTGTCACCCTAAGATGCTTCATCTCTCCTTATTAACTATATCACATATATCCGCCAATCCAAGCATTCTTCAAACATTCAACCTTCTTATGGAGACATCCTGCATAATCACAACCCCAATCAATAATAAACTTTCAATATGTGTGTGTGTGTGTGTTTAGCACAAACCTTTGGGGTCTTTAGTTATGCTAATGTTGGTTAAATCATTGCAATATTATCCAAATACATCTCGTTGGAAGCATCCTTCTTCAATTTTCCAACAATACTAAACTCATCCTCAACACTTTTCAAGGTAACCAAGATTTTTTTGCAACTTCATCAACCTGTCTGTAGTGCTTTAGCCATTCTCTTATCTCAATCATCCTTATGATATTTATATAAAGTTATCAACTTAAAGAGATTAAATATCAACTAAGGTCCCTCTCAACTATGGAAGTATACACTTTTCCTTTATCCACATTTCTTCTTAATGAGGGAATAAGTCCATCATCAATTATTATTCGTTCAGCCACACAGACTCTTTCTTTTGCATCATCATTACATTAGAGAACTTCAACCTTTAAAATCTTTGTTTCTTCGTGAACATCATCCTTTTTATGGCAACAATTTCATCTATTGTTGGATTTCAAGCCTCTGTGGAAGTTTTTTGTAGCTTCATGTTTTGGATTATCCACAGTTTTAAGTTCATTCTGCCGACGTTTCAAACCCCAAAGGGGGTCCATCATCAGGACAAATTCAGAAAGATAGAAATGAATCAAAGATTATTGAGAGAGAAAGAGCTGAGCGCTTGGGAATAAATAAACTAAAGAACCCTAATATAAGGGCCGACACATGATTTTATCATTATTCTTTTTAATTAATTACTTAATGTTAATTATTAGGCCAGGTTTATTTAATTTATTTATTTCATAGAAATTACATTGATTAATTAATCAATTAATTAATTAATTCCGCTATCATTAGATTAATTACTTAATTAATTAATTACTAAATTAATCTATTATTTAGTTTATAAATATTTATTTATATTATTATCTAATTAAATCATAAATATTTATTATTATGCTTATATTAATACAACTATTAATTATCATTAGATTATCATTAGATTAATTAATTAATAAATCAATTAATTAGTTTCCCTAATTAATTAATTAATTAATTAGTAATGTAATAAAATAACTTCCATTTTAATATTTATTATAAAATAATATAATTAAGTTAAATTAAATAAAACAACTAACACTAGATTAATTAATTAATTAATCAATTCCCTAATTAGTTTCTAATATTTTTTGAAATTCCTAATTAATTTTATTTATTCAATTTGTTTTTAATTTATTTGATTAATATTTAAAATTTTTTATTAAATTAAATGATATTAATCAATTAATATCTAGTATTTACTAACTTTTATGATTATTAATTTTATTTTATTTTTATTTTTTATTTTTTTATATTTATTATATTTTTATTGATTTAAATAATCCATTAATTAAATTTAATTTAATTAATATAATTAATTAAATTAAATTAAATAATGGATTCATTAATTAATTAATTAATTAACCAAACCTTCAGGATGGAAGGTTTTTTTTGTTCTTTATGCTTTTATCTGTCTGATAAGGGGAAACCAGCTTCCACTGATTTCACTTCCATTGTTGAGGTTCTAGGGAAATTTCATAATTTCATCTATTCATTTTTAATGTCAAAACTCCCTCTTTCCATCATGCTCATTATTATTACTGAGTTATATTTAATTATGAACACCTTCAACATCTTGAAGATTATGTATTTGCTAACAATAAGGGCAACCAAGTAAAAATATATAGAAGCTTGAAGTCAACTATATCAGAATCATGTCATTACAATGGAAGCATCAAAATAATCAAGCTTTACACATCAAATACCTAAATCTAGGTAGGTTCATAGTCAACAAAGGTTACATCTTTTATATTATGGACTTTAACACCATGCTATGGCTTTTTTTCATAAACCATAGATTCCATCATTGAGACTTAAAACCTTATATATCAGCTACTAAATCAAGTTATCAATCCAATCATAACACTTTACATTTTCAATATTATGCCCTATAATTTCATCTCAGACTTTACTAGGGTTTTGTCACAAACCCTAAATTTCATTAATGAAATGATGTCAACAATCAAGTTAGCATATTAGCATTTCATATCTAAGGATTCAATCTTATATCAATCTCTTACTAGGGTTTTTATTGTAAACCCTAAATACACACATCTAACTTCAAAAATTATATATACAACAATTTGATTAGACTAGGGTTTTAATTATGTGGAAGCTCATACACCCGGGTTTTCATTCCTAGGACTAACTATTGCATGGGTTTTGACATAAACCCAAATTCACCAAACCCTAAAATATAGGGTTTTATTATTTAACTTGGATATTATTGACAAACCCTAAAAGTCTAGGATTTCATAAACCATAAACATCAAGAGTATAATTTTATTTCTAGAATTGATCAACAAGCCCTATGTAGACTAAGGGTTTCATTCTGTTTCAGAGAAATGGAATCATTACGGGAATGGACTTGCAGTGGAAAAATTATGTGAATCGATTGAGATATGGTATGCTACCAATGAATATTTGAGAAAAGAAATGAATCCGAATTTTAGCATGACTGATCCCTTAAATCCAGTACATGTGATGTCCTTCTCAGGAGCTAGGGGAAGTACATCTCAAGTTCACCAATTACTAGGTATGAGAGGATTAATGTCAAATCCTTAAGGGCAAATCATCGATCTACACATTCGACAGAATTTACACGAAGGGCTCTCTTTTGTCAACATACCCTAAGCATCAAGAGGCTAGGGATTTATAGTGAACCCTAGAGGTTAAGATTTCACCAAAAATGATCAAACAAGATATAGTATGGTAAGGGTAGATTCAATCTAATGATTAATCACACTAACAAGAATCCTTATGATTCAAATGACCTAAACATGAGAAAGTTAGTGATATAAAAAAAAAATCAAAATAACCATATATTTTATTATGAAAAAGACCTTGCTACAAATATTTATACATACCTTGAGATTATTCCTTTACAAACTTTGTAGGATTTTGGTTGAATAAAATCTCCTTGTAAGCCTTCTTTAAAGATTCCTAATTTCTTCCTACAAACTTAGTTTCATGAAATAATATTATCCTTATTTCTTTATGTATTTACAACAATCATTGACAAGTACTACCAAGAGTATACATACCTTAAGTTCATATTCAATTCTCACTATGGTTTCCAATTTCACCTTAGACTAAGAATAAATTCAAAAGTTATGGTTTTTATATGAAATAGGATAGAATTTCTATACGAACCATCTAGGCTTCTATAATCCCTAGATACATTGAAAAATTTCAAGTCCTAGAATCATAAAAGAAATTTTAATAAATGAGTATGCTATACATACCTTAAGGTTACATACCTTTCATTTGAAACACTGATGTTCTATTGGACTTGTTATTTATTGCAAACTGCACACACATTTTTTAGATAAAGAACAATAACAATACTTACTTGATTTCTTCAAGTTGGTCCCTCAAATGTAGGATGCATTTCTCTTTTAATTTTGTAGGTGAGGAGACTGTCAAACATTGAGGAGAATTCAATATCATATTACTATCTAGACTCATATATATATATATATATATATATATATATATATTATAATATATATAATATATATATATATATACATATATAAGTGTTTAATGTCTCGTTTTCTCTACCACTGTAAGGACAAGAAATTTACTCCAAACATGGTCACTCTATGTAGTTTATGAGTCAATCTTGTAAGTTTGGCCTTGGATCCTTTTTTATGTGTAGGTTAATGGCTCCTTTGGATGATAGGGGATTTAATTCAAGCCTTCCAAACATACTTATGCTCATAATTTTAAGGGAGTTTCGGTTCTTATACTACAATGCATCAAACATTATTTGATTTGGATTACCAATAAACTCTTTTTTTTTCTTGCTATTAAGGTTTCACAAGATGTTCTGAGTTATCCACACAAGTATATTACACTTCATATGTCTGAGGTGACATTGAGAATTCAGAACCGTTTAATAGTTATTTCATGCCTTAAATATTGTTCCCATAACCTTGCTTTATTCATCTAGATATTATGCTTTAATGAGGCTATTAGTTTAGCCTTTTGGACTTATGAAATAGCTCTTTAAAAACCCCTCACTCTTTCTTGAACATTCCTGTGACCTAGTCACTGTGGCAAGGGCTAATATAATGTGCCCATAATGTATTATCCTCTTTCCTACGAGATCGATCTTTAGAGATCTAATCTTTCTTCATTGTTTTGTAGCCTATGTGACCTTCTTACTGCCCTTTTTCCATCAAACCAACCTCTGATATTTCCTTGAATCGATTTCTCTTATTATGACATTATCTTTTGATATTTTCTTATTACTTCTTCTTTTAAATTATCTTGTTCTTATCAACAAAACTAATGCCAATAAATTAAGATCAAAAACAAAATAGGACACAAGATGTTGGAACTTAGCTAGGGAAAAATACAAATGAAGGGGAAAATCCAGTCAAACTCTTCCACTATATATTCAAATCATGATGAGACAATCAAGTCCTTCTTGAATAATACAAAAACTCTCCTCCATCCACCAAGCCAGCCTCCTCGAAACCAAATTGAATTGTTTGAACTTTTACAAGACAACATAAATCTTATTTGGTTATAATTTTCAAACCTTATTGCAACTCTTCGACCCTTACTATAATCTTACTTAGTCAACTTCGCATATGTGGCAGAGTAATAGAAATTTCAGCCAGGAATATTCTCTTTTCTTTATTGATCTTGAGCTTCTTTTCTTTTCTTTCAAGCCTCCTTTTTCTCATTTCAAATTGCATATTAACTTCTTGAAGTGAATCCTTCCAAAACAGGTTGAGTATATTTGCTATATATAGTGGTAGGAGTCTGTATTTTTTAGACCGACATCATGATATTGAGGCCGACATGTTAAGTGAGGAAGTCAAATTGGTGGAGGATGGACAAAACACATAAAATAACTTTCTTTCTTGACTTTAAATATACCAAGAAGGGTCTATAATATATTGAGTTAGATTTTGACACAATATAAAAATCCTAGAGCACTCAATGGGTGGTTTGGCCTAATGACCATTGACCCAAGCATGAAACCCATGCTTTAATAAGTCAAATTCTTTTTACAATAAATTTTTTCTTTCTTTATTTTGAAAAATACATTAAATCATGACTCAAATACAATTATGAAGACTGACACTAATTACATTCTTCAATAGAACGCAGATAGCAACAAGGGAGCACAAGAAGTAACAAAATTGACATCAAATCTCCACCCTTGGTGAACAGTACCATATGTTTATGTAAAGTTCTATTATGTGTTTATTATTGTAGATAATTATTGGAATGTAAAAGTGAAGGATATGGTGTTGAGTGTAATTTAAAACTATGGATGAATGATTCTAAAATAAATATTTATATATCATCATTACTTGTTTTAGAGTAACTTAGATCTTGCTTCTTATTTCATTAATAAAAATGTGAGGATGATATCTTGCAGCCAATAACTTGTTGGTATGATCTATGTTTGTTTATTCAAGAAAAGAAAAGAAAAAATGCAACCTAAGGTCCCTACAATATTGATTAACTCCAAAATGTGAACTATGAATAATTTGAGGAAAATATGTGGATCACTAATTAAAGATCATTTAGGGTGTGTTTTCTAGATTCATTGAGGACTTTATATAGAAAAATGGTGCTTAGTTCTTTTGAAGTTTGCATGGATTCCGTCAACTAGACCCAAATCTTGGTTGATTTCAATGCATATAATATATGCAACAGTTATATATTATTGGGAAGGAAATTGTTCTGTGAGGAGAACCTAATGGTGAAAATGTGTTGTCTTGTCTCAATTTTTGGTGTGGTACTCAAAGGAAAATAAAATTTTCCGAAATGGTCAAGGAAACTTGAACATATTCTTATCTTTAATGATCTTTGAGATGGAATTTTTCATAGAGATACATCACTACCAAACCTATTGTAGATAAAGTGCTTTCCATATGGATAAATAAGATAAGAAAGCATATGCCCTAAATGTTACTACTATAAGTGAAGAGGCGATTCATCACATTAGATTTATCAATATTCTTTGGGTGCTTGGAATAAGTTGAAGTGTGTGTATGTGTGTGTGTGGTATAAGGAGGACCATTTTCCCTATTATTGTATGGATTACATAATTTTATTGTGAGTTACTATGAAGCTTATAGCGAGTTTGGTGAGCTGGAAGTCATTAGATAGAGAAATCTTGAGTTAAGACTACTCTCCTCCATCCGCTAGTATTCTTTCTCCACTATATAGCCCCATTTCAGGTCAGGGATTCGTGGGGAAGAAGAGTACCCAAGGAGTAGGCTAGGAGGTCAACCAGTGAGTCAGCGAGGTTTGGTCAAGATGCAACATCCTTCACACATGTACATGTTGAGAAATTCATTAGGGAAACAACTTTAGGTTTTTCTTGAATTGATTTCTCTCATTATGACATTATCTTGTGATATTTACTTATTAGTTATTATTTTAAACTATATTGTTCTTATCATCAAGACTAATGCAAATCAATGAATATCACAAACAAAAGAGGACACAAGATATAGGCACTAAGTCAGGGAAAACCCCAATGAAGGGTAAAACCTAGTCAAACCCTTACACTATAGATTCAAATCAATATGAGATAACCAAGACCTTATTGACTAAGACAATAACTCTCCTCCATCCACCAAGTTGACCTCCTTGAAACTAAGTTGAATTATTTAATCTTTTACAAGACAACATAAATATTCTCTAGTTAGAATTTTTTACCCTTACTGCAACTCTATTCCTTTACTTCAACTCTTCAACCCATATTGTCATCTTACTTATTCAACTTCACATAAGTCGTACAGTAACAGAAATTTTGGCCAAGAATATTATCTCTTTATTTGTTGATATTGTCCTCCTTTTCTTTTCTTTCAAACATCCTTTTTCGCACTTCAAATTGAAAATTAACATCATGAATTGAATCCTTCCAGAAACAAGTTTAGTATATTTTCTATATATAGTGGTTGGAGTCTGTATTTTTTAGGCTGACATGATTAGATTAAGGCTAACTTTTTTCCCCTAAGGAAAAATCATAATTTTCATTAAGATAAGAAAATTACATGTTATAGATGCTTATAAGCATATACTATAAGTTGGAGCGACTCACCCTTCAAAAATATTGTGTACAAAAAACCCTTGGTGGGAGTGTTTATAGTGATATCTGACATGTCTTAGTATATATTTACATCATATTGTTTATCTGAGTATGTACTTGATGGAAATCAAAGATATACAAAAGACAAACCCATCGGGCCCCTATGCTCTGATATCCATGTATGGCCTATGGTAGTACTGGAAGTGATCCCCATCCCTCTGCTCCTGTATCAATCATGTACCCCTAGGCCAGACCATAGCCTCCTTGGAAAGTTGGTTAGAAATTTGATTGTGTTCCCTATAGATATGATGGCAAACAATGGAATCAAAGTGTGCCTTTAAACGAAGTGCATCATCCATTATATGCCTCAGAGAAAATGCATGACAGTTAGATATATTTTTGAACCAATTGATAATGACCTTGGAGTCCCCAAATATTTCCAAATGTCTACACTATTTTTCTGATGCAAATTGTAGAAGATGTCTGAGGGTGATTAGTTCAGAAAAATTGTTTCTCCCAATACCCAAGCCCATCTGAATTTTGTAGAAATGAGAGTTATATAGATATAGTATATCTCCCCCCATATCCCTCCTCTTGTGCAGAACCGTCAAAGTATGCCCAGGGTAAGTTTTTGTCAATAGTTTCAGGGATAACAGTGCGGTGGGAAGTAAGAGTATCATCATCAGGAATAAGGTCATAGATGGACTAAACCCATGAATATATGAGGTTCCAGTTAGGTGATATGTTACTGAAAATAATCTTATTCCTAGCTAGCCAAATGGCCCAGCAGACAAGGATGGGCATACTCTAAGCCTTAGGTGGCCTAATCATTGACCGCCAAGTGTTCCAGGCCTCCTGTATAGTGTTTCCTTACCAACGAGTATGAATGGGGATAGACAAGAGGATCATACCCCACATATCCAATGTGACAATACAATGTAAAAAAATATGGTCAATGGTTTCATAGCTTTGATGACATAAACAGCACCAGGAAGGACCATTGAAAGAGCGTTTCATAAGATTATCCCTAGTGGGGGCTTTATTCCAGAGTATTGTCCACATAAAAAGACGATAGCAAGGAGGTACTTTCAACTTCCATAGTAAGCTCCACCATCACTCTAAGACTAGTGGTTGGTAAGCAGTGAAGATGATAGAGTATCCGTCCTTTGGTGTATACTTGTCGTGTTTTACCAAGGCCCAAATCAATTCATCATCTTGGTGGAGGATAGTCAAGACTTGGTGGAGAATAGTCAATATTGTTGGTTATGATTTGGGTTGACCCAGGTTTGATCTATATTGCACATCATAAAAACCCTCAATCACTAGCCCTTTCAACAATGACCTGCAGGAAGATCGCAGTCTCACCCAAAATGACTATGGGAGGATGTAGAACCAAGTTTCTGTAGCCTTTAAGGATGATGAAATGTGGTGTTTTATATTATATTTCATTCTTAACATTCATAAATCACTTCACCACATTAATTTAATTACTTAAACATACCATATAAAGGCATAAATCATCACTATACTGAAATATAGCGAAACTGTAATAAACTGCTATGCTACAACAGACAATAGTCAAATATATACATGAAGACCCCAATTTTACAGTGGCTCACCCCAATGTGGGGCTACGTCCACAAGAATTATTGCTTATAATAATAAATTTGTACAACAAATAGTTATTGGCCTGCGCACTCAGCTGCAAAGCCTTGCCTTATTTTCCAAACGACAGATTACAAGAATACAACCATTCAATTCAAGATGTGATATATCCCCTCTTTATTATTGATCCCTATATATTCTATTACATCGAGGGATATATCATCAAAATACCATGGTCCATATACCATGGACTCCCTAAACCAATCTACGATGGTCTAAAAACCATTCATCTTTTACAACATTACATGATTTTAAAAAAAATGAGGAGCTTCGACCCACTCTGATGCCCTTATATCACATGGTATATTCCAACTGCTTCGTTGCGCGACCCACTTCACACTTTGTTGCATTCTCCATTATGCACTATGCTCCTCAAAATGTAGAGTCTTTACCAAATTTTAGTTCAAGTTAGGTCGTGACCAATAGGCCCCCAACACTCACATGTGACTTGTCCCAAGTCACTCAAATCCTTTGCCTCTGATCTTTGCTTCAATATCCTTGTAAGCATTGTTGAGCTTTTGCAGAGTCTTTGTGAACTGCTTTTCTTCACTGTGCACTCTGCTCCTTAGTTGGTTTCTTCCATGGAGATCTCTGTTATTTTTGTGATGATATTGTTGCAGGTGTACCAGCTTCCATTTTTCCAGATAATCCCTTCTCACGAAAATTACAAGCAATTTCTTTCCAAGAACGCTTAGACGACATACGACAATGAGAATTTCTACACTATCAACACTCGAACTCTCAAATTAGGAAAGTTCCAAATTTAAGCGAGATAGAAATTTTGAGTTTCTAACCTCATCATTAGCTTAGATTTTATCTAGATTAGGTTCAGATTGTGTTCATTAATTGCATATCTATCCTTAGATCTTGTCAATCTGTCCTCATAAATGCAACTTTCATTAACCTTTCCCTTTTAACATTCATATTTTTCCAGAGAACTTCAATGCATCCCATATTGTAGTGAACATCATGTCTTATGTTGTGGCTCCTATGAACCTTGACTTAATCCAGACTGTAGCAAAGTAACTTCCTACGTCAAAGCTCTTTACAACATATTTTAATGTCCAATGCCCACTTTCAAATATATGTGGCACTAAGACTTTTCTCTGTTCTTCTTTAGAGCGATGCTTTAGGGGTAGGGTTATCCCTATACAGCTTCAACCTGCTTCCATTTACTCTTCCCTAAGTCAATTCTCCATTTTACTTTACTCATTGAACTGCGCCTCTAGCAATAATATGCTTGATAATGTAGGGGCCCAACCAATGCATCTTGAATTTTCCTGGAAATTTCCTAAACTTACTGTCATAAAGGAGAACATGGTCTCCTACCTGGAACTTATTCTCCCTAATATATCTGTCATGTCAAGCCTTTTCTCTTGCTTTTTGTTCCTGTTGATGGAATCCTGTTATAAATTTGTCTTCTTCCAAAGAAATCAAATGTGACATTTTTTCCCCCATTATATCAAGGCCTGCCATATTTGTAAAAGTTGCAATCCTTAAGCTAGGCATGATGAACTCCATGGGCATCACAGCTTCTTTCCCATAAACTAATCTAAAGGATGTCTAACTTGTCAAATTTTTACATGCGGTCCTATAAGCCCATAAAACTACTGGTATTCTAAGGTCCCAGTCATCTATGTTCACATTGCATACCTTAGTCAGTGCATTTTCCAAAATCTTATTAAATGCTTCTACTATTTTGTTGGTCTAAGGGTGATAAGGGGTACTCTTTTGATGATAAACTTGGAATTCCTCAGCCAATGCTTCCATAGTTTTATTCAGGGTGTGGGAACCTTGTTTACTCATCAAAATATTTGGACATCCAAATCTAGACAATATGTACTCAAAATAAACTTCACAACAATCTTTGTTCTATAGTCCCTTACTAGTTGTGCTTTGGCCCATCTTGTCAAGTAATCAGTTGTTTTAATTATGTACCTCACACCAATCCTCTTTCCAGGTGGGTTGATTGGTCCCACAAAATCAATAGCCCACTTATCAAAGGCCTGCAATGTAACTTGTGGTACCAATGGCATCTCATTTCTTCTTGAAGGTTTTCCTGTTCTTTGACATGTATCACATGCTCTACAATATTCCTTTGCATCTTTATATAGTGTAGGCCACCACAATCCTGCTCTCAAAATATTTTTTGCAATAGATTTTCATGTGTAATGTCCGCCAGCTATGCCACCATGAGCTTCTACTATAATCATCTGTCTTTCATGTTCAGGAAAATATTTGTGCAATATTTCATCAAGTGCCATATTATGTAATTTTCATGCTATTAATGAAAATTCAGATACCTTAACCACTAATTCTTTCTTTTTATGCATAGTATACTCTAAAGGAGCCATCCTTGTGGTCAAAAATTGAATGATATCTACAAAATGGTCATCTGCAACTCTGATTGCAAATAATTTTGTATCAGGGAGATTATCCTCTATGCTGGTTGGTTCTTCCCATGTTTCCAATATTTATAGACGATTAGGTCCTGCATTCAGTCTTCCTGGTTTAACAATGATTTCAAAGTCATATTCCTGGAATAACAGTAAGCATATGCAAACATTTCCTCTTAAGATATGCTTATTAACCAAATACTTCAGTGCAGAATGATCTATAAACATTTTAAATTGTGATCCCATCAAATAGTGTCTAAATTTCTACAAAGCATACACCATGTCTAGTCCTTCCCTTTTTTTAGTGGTGTAATTGTTTTATACTTTAGATAACTTTCTACTTGCAAAAGCTATAGGATGGTCAATTTCTCCTACACCAAATTGTGCCAATACTACTCATAAAGCTATACTAGAGGCATCCACATGGACATGGAATTCCTTATTCCAATCAGGGAACACTAATATAACCACAGCTACCATTTTTTCTTTCAATATGTTGAGGCTCTTCTGACATTCTTCATTCCACTGAAAAGCTGCATCCTTCTTTAACAACTTCTCCATAGGCACAGTGATCTCCACATACCCCTTGATGAATTTCTTGTAATACCAAGTATGTCCCAATGTAGTGAGAAGTTGTCTTACTGTCTTAGGTGGAGGCTTCACAATGATAGCAATCTTAGTAGGTTCCACCATCACTCCTTGCTTGCAAACAATATGTCCCAACAATATGCTAAAGTGTACACAAAATATGCACTTCTTTAAGTTCAAGGAGATATGATATTGTCTACATGTGTCAAGCATAAGTCTTAAACTTCCAATATGTTTTCTCAACAATCCAAATATTGTCCAATCATGAAAGTATACTTCTAAATACTTATGGATGTATTCCTTAAAATATGCAAACACCACTCTAGAAAATATAGAGGGGGCATTCTTTAATCCAAAAGGCATTACTCTGTATTGATATGAGCCCCATTCTGTAGCAAATGTGGCCTTATTCCGATCTTCAAGTGCAATTCTAATCTAATGATAACCTGAAAATCCATATGTAAATGAGTAAGCTTCTTGACCTCCTACATTATCTAACACTTCATTTGTTAAAGGGGTAGGGAAGGGATCATGTAAGCATGCATCATTTAACTTTCTCAGATCCACACAAATCCTAAGTTCTCCTTGAGTCTCCTTTTGTTGCACCACCATAGGACTCACCCATTTTGATTCTTATACTGGTTCAATCATTCTTGTTGTTATCATCTTATCAATCTCTATCTTTACTTTCTCCTTATACTTCGGGTTTAGCCTATAAGGTCTTTGTTTGACTGGCTTCACATCAGTCTTAAGGGGAATATTCATAACTCCTAGATCTCCTATTATACCCTTCATCTCTAAAAACTTGGTGGGAAATAGTTCTTGGTATTCATGAAGTAACTCTGTGACTTTACTCGTTGTCTCTTCATCCAAATAATATTCTATTGTTGCAAACTTAGGTTCCTTCTCTGATCCTATGTTCACCTTATCAACCTTCAGTGGCTTCATTATATCTGGTATCTCTAACGTAGGTCCATTTACTTCGGGGTATCCTTATAATTCTGCTATGTCGATGTTGTGAGGATCTTCTTCCTCTTCTACAATAAGGTTATGGCATTCTAGTACATTTTCTATCTATGCATCCCAATCAGGTTGTTTCCATGTCAACAGGGTTACATTCTCAAATATCCTCTTCTTAACTGTTTGAAGGGCCAAATATATGTATGGGAAATCATCCTCAAAGTTGAATGTCAATATGAAGTCATCAACCATGTCTTCCCAGTTTATTGTACCATGTCGACACTCTATTTCTAAGTACTAGTTCTTAGGGATTGTCTCTAATGTATGAATGAATCCACGTACCCATTCTTGTTGTGGAATCTCCTTCCATGCTTTAGTGCATAGCTGGATATGCTTCCTAGGGTTAGTTTCACCATCCTATTTTATCTCTATTTCTGTATCTATCTGTCCAAACCTTATCCACATCAATCTTCGACATTCCTGCCAGCCTCCTATATTCTTTTTGTGTGCACCCCACCATCTAATAGAGGTAGATTTTAGGGATATATCCAAGGGTAGCAACCTTTAATTCTCTGGAAACTATTTTTCATGATCATCAAGAAAGGTATTTACATCACCCAAGCCATCATAAGAAGGTAGATTACATGCCTCAGATATCATACAGCGAACTGATTAGGTAATTCTTACATATCACCTTGGGGATACTTCATGCAACCTATTCTACCAGTTTTCAAACTCTTCTTCTAAGTCCAAGGTATAAGAAATATCATGCTCCCAAGTCAACTTGCCTTCTGCCATAGGGTTAACCCAATCTTATCCTTTTGTTGTCATTTGATAGATATTATCTATATCAGTTGTGCAATATTCTTCTCTAACTAGTTCTGTATATCTTACTCCTTCTAATGGATCCAAGGGAACAATTACTCTCATATTATTCCCTTCAAATATCATTTGTCTCTTCTTCATATTAATTATATCCATATTTTCAAATCCCCATTCAAGTCTAAGCAATGCAGGATAGGGGTTACTGTCATCAACGATCTCTGTTACTTCAAAATCAGCAGTTGTGCAAACTCCTTCAATGTCCACTTTTACACCTAGTAGTCTTCCTAAGGGGAAGAGATTTTGTTGATTTTCCATCCTTAACTGAATATGTGACCATTGTAGCTTTATCTTACCCATTAACTCCCATGTGTTCTTCTTTAATACATTAGCATTAGATCCTAGATCTAGGATAACTTGATCCATCTCATAGATTCCTCTATGCGCACTAAGCCTCATCTCTTTTTCAATTCTCTTTTGTCGATGAAAATTATTGATTGCATGCATCTCACTTCGTAGTGCTTCTTTGGATGCACAAGAATCTATCAACTCCTGAAGCCCTTCTACTATCTTTTGATATCTAAATAATTTTATACAAGTCTGTGGAAAAGACTTTAAAATTTTTGCTTTATTTGTTAAATCATGGTCTTGTGTCAGAGCTTGATCCTGTTTCGAAGCTTGGTTCTACATCAAAGCTTGATTTTGTGTCGAAGTTGATGACACATCGCAACTAGTTCTCTGCTTTGGCTATGTGTTGGAGGTCGAAGCTCTAGCATCCATAAAGCTTTGCTTTGCTTCCATAAATACTTCTTTTTCCTTCTGAATATAAAAAACAAAATCTTTCACAACAGTTTTTCTAACCCATGTACTTTCATATTCTTTCTTCTCATCTACTTTATCACTTCTGGTCGTAGCTCCACTTCTAGTGACGATACTAATTTGAGGTTCGTCGGTCCTCCTTGCATTAGTCATAATTTTAATATTTTGTGTCGGTTGTTGATTCCTTTTTGCTTGCATACTTTCCATAAGTACAAGGCATTCTTCAATTACATGGTCAAATGATTTACAATACTTACATGTCATTGTAGGGTTTTGACAATATCTTGTAAAATAACCTACCTGGCCATAGTTATAGAAAATGATCTATCCACTTCCTCAGCCAGCTCTAGCACCTCAACCTCTTCCTTGGTAGCCTCCTCGAACACCACAATGTCCACTTCCTTTATTTCCATGTTCTTCTTCTTTCATTCTATAAGTGTCAGTAATGTGCTCTATCATTAGTTCATAAGCTCAACAATTATTCTCATCATGCCCTACTGGTTTACAAAATTTGTAATATAGGTTCCTTGGAGTCTGCACATATTTCTATAACATGTAACAATCTTCTAAGTGATGTTGGCCTCTGGTCTTACATATCTTGAACCATAGGTTGGATCATGCATTTAAGGGATTCGGTGCCCCATTAGCCATGTAATCCCTAAAGATAGGATATTGTTCTTTAGAATGGCCCTCTGATTTGCACTTTGTACACCATACTTCTCTATCTTCTTTTCTTTTCTTGATATCTTGTATATGCAGGATTAGGTTTTCCAGCTGACTCTAAATCTATTGCATACCAATATTAGTACCTCCTATAGGCGAAGCTTCCAATTTCATTGCAATTTGTAGAGCTTCAGCTTGACTTGTTAACTTTTGTTGCATCAATGGTAGTTTGATATGCAGTAGTAATGTAGATATAAACCATTCTTGATGTTTTTGTGGAGCTATGTCGAAGCTCACTTGATCCAACATTTCCTTAAATCTCTGATCAAATTCCCAAACATACTCAGTAGGTCTCTGTTTAATTTCTTTCAACTAAGTGATGCACTATGACTCAGACTTTGGCTTCTTAAATTCTCTGATTGGTGTTGCTTTAATATCTGCAAATGTTTCAATCTGATTATTTGAATACTTCATATACCATGTCAATGCTATATCTCGGAGCATCGTAATGCGCTGCTCTTTCTTTATATTTTCATGGTTTATCTGCTTCGTAGTCCATACAGCTTCACATAAAAACCAAAACTACTATGGATCCTTCAATCCAGTTCCTTTGAAAAAAAAGTAGCTTAATATCATTATCCATGTTTCTTCTCTGGAGGGGGAGGAGGATGGGGGGGTAGAGGGGTAGAAGGAAGGCGGGGGAGGGGGAGGGGTAGAGTCAAAGATACCCTAGTTCTTACTGTATTTTTGCTTCGGTGTGCTCTCGGGCTGGTAGGGTGAATATTACAGAGTTATCTGAGGGTTATTAGGGTGGCTATCCTCTCTTTCACTTTGAGAGTCACACAAAAGAGGACTATATGCATTCTATACAAAGGTCTTTGGGTCTTGTCCATGAGTTGTCTTTCTGGTATATATTCTATATCTTTTTCCACTTCACGTTACTGCGATCTTTGGCTTAGATTTATTCTCTCTTTTGTTGGAAATACGACTGGGGGGGGGGGTAATCAGAGTATTATCAAATCAATTAATTTTCATTTCACAATCAGATTTGTATATGCTACTTCAGTTATGGGAAACTACATATATACACGATTATGTCTAAAGTAACCAGCGTATATTTTAAACTTATGATTCATTAAATGTTGATCTTTAATCAATGCATCAGAACTTCATTAACCTTAAGAACAGTAAACAAGTGCAATAAAATAGAATAGATCATCACATACATAAATTCAAGATATAAGGTGGAAACCCAATGTGGGTGAAAACCACCTACTGCAATTCAACTTGATCTTCTTTTAATAAGAAACTTATTTTTACAATATATCTGTACTGGTTCAGACTTATACCAGTACGCAGGCTCTACCTACAGAAGGCTACAACCTTCTCTCATTCTCCAACTTCTCCTGAAGGGAGCTACAACCCCCCTTATCTCTTGTACTAGCTGACGTACTAGTACGTAGGAGCTGACCTATAGAAGGCTACAACCTTCTCTTTTCTTCCAAGGCCCACGTTTCATAAATTTTCAAACTGGATCCATCAACAAAATCAATCAAACATCAAATATATCTGCATCAACCAATCTCCTTTTCACCAACCAAAAATTGATTCAAACAATCACTTCTCTGAATGTTGTAACTAGAAAATAGTAAGAAGAACCAGATACCAATTTTGAACCCAGAAAACTGCAGCAATAAACAGAAGTATCTAAAACATATTTTGTGAGATGTACGCTACTTCAATATGTGAAATTTTTGTGCATACGCTTCTATATTAAGGAAAACCTGCTTATATGATTCTTTGAATTACTGAACCTGCATGTATATGTGCCTTTGCAATGCCGAACCTGCATACAAATTTCTCTTCAAGCCTTAAGATCTTAACCCTTCAATAGAACTTATCCTTCTTCTAGCGCTTAAGTTCCTCCTTGGTTCAGATCCAGCTATGCACCATAACCCAATGACCAGTATTATAGATCTTGCTCTTCATAAGATATTCAATACTTGAGTGAATCACTTTGCCTAATGATATCCTTCCCCTTTTATAGTCTTAGGCCTTACTCAATACCATGGTCCAAAACCACTTAGAACCAATAATATGGACCCAATACCTGGGTTCAACACGTCGGATGAGATACCATGGACCAAAGCCATAGGTCCAAATACCAAGGACTAAATACCATGGACTAAAAATTCGTTTTCCCACACGTATGCGCTTTTCCATGCATGAAAGTGCGTGCATACGTATACACGCCTTTTAATCATCGAACCCACGTGTATATGCGACTTGGTTAAGAGGAACTTGTGTATATCTCTTTTTCTTTCATTCTGAGAGCCTGAACTATGATTTGTCATTTGAGTGAGTTGTCATCAAGGACAACAACTATGTCATATAGTTGAACCTATGTCATAATGCCAACATCTTCTTCCAAACATAAGTAAACTAACAATATGGTTGCATCCGTAAAACTCTCTTTTCACACAGAAGCATCTTAATCCAAAGTTTCAAAGACTTTAAAAACTTACCTCACGGTCCCTTGAATAATATTTGTTCCACTTTGTTATAGGATAGAGTCAAGTCTACTGCAAACTTAGTAATAAATCCTCCCAATATATTATTGATCCATAAATCAAAAACCCTTTAAATCCTATTGTTAGTTCTCTTCAGTTGTTGTATTAGTTCAAGAGTCCACGTCATAGATTCTCCACCTTTAAAAGAGGTCTTTCTTTTAGTCAACCTTGATATCCACTCATACAGTTTGACAGGAAATGATGAGAATAAAATTTTGTATTGATCTGTAAAAATATACTTATGTAACCAAGATTTACGTGCCAGCCGAGGGTTTATGTTCTCTTGGCCTGCAAATTCTCGCTCTTTTAGTTCTAGCCAGTATTGAATTTCCTTCTTTGATGGTTGCCATATCCACATACCCCTCAAACAGATCTCGATCCCAGTAATGCAACCATTTGTTGGTTTGATTTGGGCTGATCTAGGTTCGATTTATATTGCACACCAACAAAACCCTTAATCACTGGCCCTTTCGGCAATAACCTGTAAGCATATCGCAGTCTCACCTGAAGTGAATATGGGAGGATGCAGAACCAAGTTTCTACAGCCTTGAAGGATGATCCAATGTGGATTTTTGTATTATATTTTATTTTTAACATTCATAATCACTTTTCCACATTCATTTAATCACATAAACATACCATATAAAGCCATAAATCATCATTGTGCTGAAATAAAGTGCAACTATAATAAAATATTATGCTACAATAGATAGTAATAAAATATACACATGAAGGCACAAATTTTACCGTGGTTCACCCCCATGTGCAGCTACTTTCGCAAGAACTATTGATTATAATAATAAATTTGCACAACGAAAAGTTCTTGGCCTGCACACTCAGCTGCAAACTCAGGCCTTTGTGCACTCAGTTATTGACCCTCGCCTTCTTTTCCAAACCAAATATCACAAGAATAAAACCATTTAATTCAAGATGTGATGCCTCTCCTCTTCATTATTGATCCCTATATATACTATTACATCGAGTGATATATCATCAAAATACCATGGTCCATATACCATACTCCCTAAAACAATCTATGATGGTCCAAAAACCATTCATCTTTTACAACATTACATGCCTTTTACAAAAACGAGGGGCTTTGACCCACTCTGACACCCTTATATCATGCGGTATATTCCAACTGTTTTGTCGCATGATCCACTTCACACTCCACTGCATTCTCCATTGCGCACTCCACTCCTCAAAATGTAGAGTATTTACCAAAATTTAGGCCAAGTTGGGTTGCGCCCAACAAAGACACATAAAACAATTTTCTTTCTTGACTTTAAATAGCCCAAGAAGGGTCTAGAATATATTGACTAAGACTTTCACTCAGTATAAAAATCATAGAGCACTCAATGCGTAATTTGACCTAATGACCATTTACCCAAGCATGAAACCCATGCTTTAATAAGTCAATTTATTTTTACAAATAATAATAATAATAATAATAATAATAATAATAACTTTCTTTATACAATTACATTACATCATGAATCAAATACAATTATGAATATTAGCACTAGTTACATTCTTCAATAGTCCCTCTTAAATAGGGAGTTATACATAATTACATATATAAAGAGGTTTATGGAAGTTATCAAAATGATATGCTCTATGAAGAGTCACAACACACGCAGTGCTACAAATTAGATACTTGACCAGGGTATCTAACTAGGTGGGACTAAGGTGTGTTCCAAGCTTCAACCAGTCTAGGTACCATCAGGCTTCCACTCTAACACCAACCCAAGGATCTAGGTGTGTATCCAAGGTCATAGCTACAAGATCAATGCCGCCCTCCCTACTTCGGGATCTAGATATCATCACAAGTCTTCCAGATGTCCTCCCAAGCATCTAGCCACCCCAAGATGCTTCCAAAGTAGATATATCCACCAATCCAAGCATGCTTCAAATTTTCAACCTTCTATTGGAGACATCTTGCACAATCACAACCCCAGTCAATAATAATCTTTCAATATATGTGTGTGTGTGTGTGTGAATATATGTTTAGCATAGACCTTTGGGGTCTTTAGTTATTCTGATGTTGCTTAAATAATTATCATATTATCCAAATACATCTCGTTGGAAGCATCCTTCCTCAATTTTCCAGCAGCAACAAACTCATCCTCAACACTTTTCAATGTAACCAAGTTTTTTGTGCAACTTCATCAACATCTTTGTAGTGCTTTAGCTATTCTCTGATCTCAATCATCCTTATGATATTTATATCAAGTTATCAACTCAAAAGAGATTAAATTTTCAACTAAGCTCCCTCTCAACTAGGGAAATATACACTTTTCCTTTATTCTAGTTTCTTCTTAATAAGGGAATAAGTCCATCAACAATTTTTATTCTTTCAGCCACACAAACTCTTTCTTTTGCATCATCATTACATTGGAGAAATTCAATATTTCAAAGCTTTGTTCCTTCAGGAACATCATCCTTTATATGGGAACAATATCATCTATTCATTTTTAATGTCATTAGCTCCCTCTTTCCATTATGCTCATTATCATTATCGAGTCATCTTTAATAATGAACATCTTCAACATCTTGAAGATTATGTACCTGCAATTCTTTAATAGCAAGTACAACCAAGTACAAATACATAGAAGCATGAAGTCAACTATATCAAAATCATGTCAATACAATGGACACATAAAAATATTGAAGCTTTAGACATCAAATACCTAAATCTAGTTAGGTTCATAGTCAACAAAGGTTACATCTTTTATATTATGGACTTTAACACCATGCTATGGTTTTTGTCATAAACCCTAGATTTCATCATCGAGACTTAAAGCATTATATATCAGCTACTAAATCAAGTTATCAATCCAATAATAGCACTTTACATTTTCAATATTATTCCCTATAATTTCAATTCAAGCTTTACTAGAGTTTTGTCACAAACCCTAAATTTCATTAATGAAAGGATATCAACAATCAAGTTAGCATATTAGCATTTCATATCTAGGGATTCACTCTTATATTAATCTCTTACTAGGGTTCTTATTGTAAACCAGGGTTTCAATTATGTGGAAGCTCATAAACCTAGGTTTTCATTCCCAGGACTGATCATTGCATGGGTTTTGACATAAACCTAAATTCACCAAACCTTAAAATGTATGGTTTTATTATTTAACTTAGATATTTTTGACAAACCTTGAAAGGATAGGGTTTCATAAACCATGTAACATCAAGAGTATAATGTTATTTCTAGAATTTATCAACAAATCCTATGTCGAATGAGGGTTTCATTGTCAAAATACCCTAAGCATCAAGAGGCTAGGGATTTATAGCGAACCCTAAAGGTTAGGATTTCACCAAAAATGATCAAACAAGAGATAGTATGATAAGGGTAGATTCAATATAATGATTAATCACCCTAACAAGAATCCTTATGATTCAAAAGACCTAAACATGAGAAAGTTAGTGATATAAAAAAAATTCAAAATAACTTTAGTTTTTAATATGAAAAATACCTTGCTACAAATATTTATACATACATTGAGATTATTCCTTTACAAACCTTGTAGGATTTTAGTTGAATAAAAGCTCCTTATAATCCTTTCTTTGAATATTCCTTATTTCTTCTTGAAAACTTAGTTTCTTGAAATAATACTATCTTTATTTCTTTGTGTATTTACAACGATCATTGACAAGTATTACTAAGAGTATATGGACCTTAAGTTAATATATAATTCTTGCTATGGTTTCCAATTTCACCTTAGGCTAACAATAAACTCAAAAGCTAGGGTTTCTATATGTAATAGGGTAGAATTTATACTATCTGAGGTTCTATAATCCCTATATACATTGAAAACTTTCAAGTCCTAGAATCATATAATAAATTTTAATAAATGATTATGCTATACATACCTTAAGGTTATATACCTTTCATTTTAAAGATTGATGTTCTATTGGACTTCTTGTTATTTCTTGCAAACTACACACACATTTGTTAGATAAAGAACAGTAACAATACTTACTTGATTTCTTCGATTTGGTAACTTAAATGTAGGATGCCTTTTTAATTTAATTTTGTAGGCTAGGGGACTGTCAAACATTGAGGAGACTTCAATTTCAGATTACTATCCAGACTTATGTTGGAAACCATATCACTACTTTTGGGGGGGGTGGGGGTGGGTGTGCGTGGTGGAATCGGTAGTGTTGGCAGTTATAACTTTTTCTCCAATTAATTAATGGTTAACCATGCATGAAGTGAAACACACAACCATAGATCAAAGCATCAAAAATAAACATACAACCATAAAAACAATCAACATAATAGAAACAAGTATGTTTAGTGGAAAACCCTTCCCTGGGCAAAAAACCACCCTGTTGTTGAAAAACAATTACATGGATAAGCTCGCTCCCATGAACCAGAATATTTTACTTCTTTCACAATATATTGGCATCTATCAGACAGGGATTTTTTTTATCTCACGAATCTATAGACTACCATCCATTGAAGGCCATCACGATCAACAATCCTCACCCAACTTCCATTTGACTATCCAACTTCTATAGGATGGAGAAATTTGTTCCTTCTATTGAATCTACCAAGTGATTGTATACTCTAAAACCTCAGTGCCTTCACTTCCTCCATGTGAGCCTTGTTTCATATATTTTCATACTGGACTCCCAATCCGTTCAACATGAACATCACAACAACACCATCGTTCTAAATCAAAAGCTCTGATCAAAAACTAAGAACCAAATAGGAGAATACAATCTCCAAAACATCCACTAGATGCCACTCAATCTCATAATCCACTACTCCAATCCATACTTCATCTTCTCACACACTACACCAATTTGATTGTTGAAACATACTTTAGCTCACTTCTACTACAACTGCAAACTACTTCAGAAAATATGTAGTACACAACTCATGCAACATGCATACTCATGTCCACACACACATTCACTCAACACCACTAGAAAATAAACCATACTCACATGATATTTCTCCAAGATGGAGATGAAGTCAAGTGCTCAACTCAATAATTACACCAAACTATTGGGCTTCACAACTCTTTTCATATGCTTGATTTGATCTGAATTCATCTCATTAACTAAATAAACGACTAACTCCACTAGCCTTTTTGATATTTTCAACTTTAGTCTGCTTCTAGAGGTTCCACAAAATTTTCTAATCATAAACCGAAAATTTCTGATCAAGGATGTCATCTCAACAAAACAAATTACCTGAGCAACATGAGAAATCCACAGATAACTCATGAAGATCCTTCAGTCACTCCCATATCACTATATCCATGTGATTGGTCTTATAACAGCTCCCATAGGTTGCTATGCCAGCGACTGGAGCCTTCCAACCACGCCCACAGGATTTCATCCATGCGACTTGTTATCACTCAGATTTTTCCTTAGAAGTTATCAAAGAAGGAATAGTCTGAGGTAACCACAAACCAATATTTTAGACTCAGGTTCTAGCCAATCTAAGTCCAAAGAGGGCTCTCTTTTTATAATTTAACTTTGTTTAAATAATATTTCAGGCTAGTTCTTAATGTTCATGATTGTTTGTTTTGATTGGGTGGTGGAATTAAGAAGACAAATGGGCAAAGCAAATATTTAGGCCATTAGGCTATGGATTCAATCAAGAAAGGCTTAACTGGATTTGATCTATCACTGAGGTAAGAGTCCACAGGGTGGGCTAGCACAATGAGAGAAAATCTGTGGGTTCAAATGGGTGAAAGTCCTAACCAAGGCCAAGGGAAATGAAGAATCCTTAACCAGGATTGGGATAAAGAAAGGAAGGATGGCAAATAGCAAAGGGAAATGAAGAATCCTCAACTATGGGCCAAAGGGGGGGTAAACTACAGATGTAAGGGGGTAGTTAAGAATCCCCAGACCAAGGCAATTTAGTAGAAAACATAAATAAAACAAACAGTTAAAACAGAGAGCACTTAAGCTAATTCTGATGATATCATTCCTTGTTTGCTTTTAAGATTGTATAAGAAACACATGAATATTTCATAACATAAAGAGAATAAAGTATTTAAACATGAGAAAATGATACTTATTTGCTCCAATTGTGCACAAGAATCCAGTAAAATGTCCTCAACTTTATTTCATTTCCAGTAAAACCAGTCCAAACTTGAGTACAATAGCTCCTTGGCTCAAAAATAATATGTCTACAGAAATGTATTTTAATCCACCCTAATTACTTCGATTTATGAAGTATTTATACAAAAATTAATACAAAATATCTCATAACTATATGAGAATTATTCTAGGAAACAAAAAATATCTTCAACACGAAGATAGAGACAAATGGAGAACTGTCTTCTAGCTTTTATTGTGACTGTGCTGGTTGTTATGACTCAGATTTGGCTCTTGCAGTTTCTTTGTAATTATGTGCTGGAATCACTTTCATCTTTGACCTACTAATACTCTTTACCTGTGTTGTTTTGATCCTCTTTTACCTGTTTTACCTGGCATTTATATTTTATCTTATAGATTTACTATAATAACTTATAGTAAATCAGACAAATTGGTCCACCATTCACTATCAGGTAACTTCATCCTTATCATTTTCCTATAGATTTCATCAGCTTCTATGTACTTGGCAAAATTCAGTTTTCTTGTGAACAAGTGCTTGACTTCATGCTCTATGTAGAACAGATTCTCAAAGCCATCATAAAGCACCTTTCCAATGGGCAAAGATTTCACCCCTGAAGTACTAACTTGGCTTTTAGCCAGCTTTTCTAACTTGTCAATGTAATCTTCCTGAGTCATAAATTTTTCATGTATCACCATAGGACTAGGAAGTCCTTTTTCTCTTAAGATGCCATACTTTAGCATAAAGTTGTCAATGTCTGTTTGGATGCTTTGACATCTTTTCTCCAGATTAAGCATTAGGTTCCTTTTGGTAAGAACCTTTTTGATGTCTATGAGTGTTGTTGTTCTATCCTCTATTTCTAATTCATCAAGCTGACATCTATTTTTGTTGTTCAAAAATGTGATCAACGGATTGGCTTCTTCAAGTTTGTTTCCCAATTATTCCACTGTCTTGTGGATTGCCTCTATATCCATTTTGACTAATTTTTCTTGCTCAAAAATAATATTAATAGAAGGCCAAACATCTTTGATGGAATCAATGATGTTGACCCAAAGGATTTCTTTCATATCTCCTAATGGCTCTTGTAGTGTTAAATCCTTCTCAAGGGTTTTTATCCTTTCTGCCATCCTTAGTTTCCTCTGGGTTTCTTCTTTGTGTTGTATTTGTGCAAGTTTACAATTTGTTTCTAAACTTGTCACTTGTTCTATGAGTTTCTTGAGCTCAGTGGCCTGGATACTCATTTCTTCCATGGCCTTGATCAACTCCACAGTTTTCTCTATTGGTGTCGCTGTGCTGGTTGATGTAGTTGTGTCTAATGTAGTACCTGTTACTGGCAATGTTATAGCTGGAGTAAGTGTAGGTGCCAAGGCAACTGCCAAGGTGGAGGGTACTGATGTGGAAAATTTAGGTATTACAGTCTGAGGAGTGGTGGCCAACTCACTCTGCTTGGATTGTATCAAATTATCCAATTCTTTCTCAGTTTCCTTCAATTGGTCATTTAAATTAAGGATTAGGTCCATAAGTTCTTCCTCTTTTTTTGTTTCTAAGACTTCAATTGTTTGAGGATGATGAAGAGGAGGAACCTTAAGTTTCTTCTTCAGTGCAGTTATGTCATCGTTTTTCTTCTTTATCAGTTGCTATGCTGCCTTAATGTCCTTGGGATCATGTCCCAGCTCTATGACCATGTCCTCTAAGGACTTTATTCTAGTGTCTTTGGCCTGAGAAGAGGCTTTTTCCGACTGAAATTGTGTTGAGATGTTATTCAGTGAATTTTGAAATTCATGGGCCGTTATGACCTTGTTGGTCACAGTGGAATATGTTAGCGTTTGAGATTTCACCTAGGCTGAGATAGACAAACCTCAAAGCTACATCAAACCATTTCACCTCGTAGCTAGCCCTACGAGGTATGAGAAGGCTCTCTCGGGTCAAACTCGATGGATTTTTCAATAGGATGAGTTGACCAATTAGGAACAAGGATTTTAGGCTAGTAAACTGATAAGGGGGATTGATTTAAAGTTTTTGGTTTTTTGGTGGCAATTGGAGGGAGTGCAATTCAGGGTGCGAGGATTGAGCTCAGTTTTTGCGGTGGGTCTTTGGGGCAAGGTAGGAGTTTGTGCTGATGCCTTTAGCTGAGATGGATGATCAAGGAGAAAAGAGGAGAGGCTAAAGAGGGCAAACAATGACTTTGAATCCTCTCTAGACAGTGGAAAACATAAATATTAAACAAAATTGAAAGCTGAGCATGGCATGCATGAATTCAAACTTTATCACTTCTTTTGTTTAAATAGCAGCAAGAAATTAAGAAATGGAACACATAAACACACTTACAATAACAGTAGGAAAAACACCATCAACATAATAATCCACAAGAATCCACAATGAAGTCTGCAAAACCCTGGCCTTCCTTTTCCTCAAATTGCAGAAAATACAAGTCAAAAATACAATAGCCCTTCTCCCTCTAGAGTCCAACCATGAAAATGAGAAAGAGAAGGCATAATATAGAAGGTAAAACCTCTTCCCCCACCTCTAGGGGTCGAGCTCAGCTTCCTAGGAGCCGTTACAACTAATTCTAAATCAGTCACTAGATAATAGGCCAGCACAACAACTTGCCTCTAAAAGTTAGGAAGCCTATCCATGCATTAAATATTAACTTTTTACATCAAAGAAGCTTCTAGAAGAGGTAAAGAAGAGTAAAA
>APFE030275290.1:0-23298 GCA_000404065.3 Pinus taeda
TTCCAAGTAAAGAAGCCGCTCTTCTATAGGAGTAGTCTCGGGAAGTAACTCGACGGCTAATTTGAGTGAAGGAATCTCGCACTCAATGGGAAGGGTTGCCTCCAGTCCATATACTAGCTGAAACGGGGTGAAACCGGTGGCATCCTTCACGGAGGTCCGGTAGGCCCACAACGTGGAGAACAACATCAAATGCCAACTAGACTTGTGCATGCCAACAGTTCTCTGAAGCATTTTGACCAAGACTTTGTTCACAGCTTCAACCTGACCGTTTGCCTGAGGATAGTATGGAGAGGAACTATCATGCCTAAGTCCAAGTTGGGTTGTCAACTCGGCCATCATATGATTACGGAAATGTTTTCCGTGATCAGTGAAAATGGCTTGTGGAACCCCGAACCGAGAAATAACATGGTTAAAGAGAAACTGCGCCGCCATATGACCGTCTTCCGACAATGTGGGCATCGCCTCAGCCCATTTTGTAAAGTAATCTACAGCAACGATGATGTAACCATGCCCCCCGGCCGAGCGAGGGTTACATGTCACATAATCAATGCCCCATTTGGCAAAGGGGCCTACTGTCACAACGGGGTGCAGCGGGGCAGCGGGCGCACGCATCTTCCGCTGGTAAATCTGGCATTCGTGACATAGCAGACGGAGCCTGCGCTAAGTCCTCCACGATGCTATAGTGCTGGGCAGCACGAGCATTCGGGTTATAAGAAGACCTCTTGAGTACCCCTTTGGGAGGGGGTCAGATTGTTGTCTCAGTACTCGGTCTCTCGATATGGAAAGGACCAGAGCTGGACGGAGGAGCACTTGAGGGAACCTCTGGCTCCTTCCCGGCGGATGACGGATACTCCTTAGATCGAGTTGTTACATGAATAAGAATAGTTCCAGCCATGAAGACCTAGGAACCGAAGGGAGAAGAAGAGGGGTCAGCCACCATCTGAGTTTGCTGAGAGGGAAAGGGTTCTTTCAGAACCGCAGGGACCCCAGGAGCACCTTTCAACAAACGACTAACTTCGGACCGCCTAGGGCAGTCCTTAGTGTAGTGATCTTCCTCACAAATCAGGCAAGGATACTTAGGTTTGCGTTTAGCTCCTTCCTCGGCAGGAGGTTTTGAGGATTCCTGTTTGGGTTGCTCGGATTTATTTTTCCCTTTCCCCTTTTCCTTTTTCTTTCCTTTCGAGGCCTTTCCCGCCGTGGTGGACTGAACAGCATTGACCTCGGAAGTGTTACCAGAATTTACAACACCCTGGGAAGTGTTTTCGTTGGATGCACTTGACTTTTGCTTCCCAGGATTCGATATTTTTTTAGAGGCCTGGTTTACAGAGCCAATGACTCCATCAACAGATGGCTTGGGCGGAGCCTTGGATGTACCAAGCCTGGGGGCGTCCGGCAAGTACTCATACAAAGTACCAGACTGAGAATACACTAAGTCTAGGTACTGAGCGCGCGCGATCGCTTGCTCTTCAGTTACACAGGCTCCCATGGCGATGTCCCGTGCAATCTTGGGGACAAAGGAAGTTGTAAACCAGTCGGTGAGGAGTTGATCAGGTATCCAGAACTTGATCAACCTGCGACGCCTTCTCCATTCATGAATATGATCGGAGATATGTGTAGCAAGTATCTGCTTAAGAGAGTGTAAGGGAGGTGAGTCCCCGTCCATACCGAATGGGTAAACGAAAATGAGTCCAAAAAGCCAGGCAACCGAGAATGAACCTTGAAATGCGGCTCAGTTAACTCAATGTACCATTTAGCTGACCGAACACCAGTGAGGGCCTTCTGAAGGGCGGAAGCCGAATCGAATCGTCGAGCCATGAATTCGACGAACACCATAAGTGATATGTCATCACATGAGCTTGAGGGTCCTCCCCGGCCTTCCCATCGAATTTGGGACAGTCACTTGGTATCTTAGTTGGAACTGGTGGCCACTGTGGATTGTGCAGGATGGGATCATTCGTTAACTTTGACACATCGGGCAGTTCCAACATCGCTAAAAATGGTAACTGCGGATTAAAAGACATTTCTCCCGCATACGAAGTAGAACCATAATTCCATCGAGTTCCTGGTTGCCCCCATTGCCCTTGTCCCGATGGGCCAGGCCCAAATGGGCCTTGTCCAGAAGGATTTTGACCGTAGGGATTATTTCCAGAACCGGGTTGCTAATTCTGCCCCCCAGCACCCCATTGGTTACCATACTGGCCAACAGGTTGTTGATAATTTTGATAGGGATTACCCTGCGGTTGTTGGTAATTTTGGTACGGGGTATATTGATTCTGCCCCTGGGGTTGCTGGTATCTGTACTGAGCCTAAGAACCAGGCGGCACCTGAATAAGGAGGCTGGGATTGATACCCGCCAGAATAAGGAGGCTGGGATTGATACCCGCCCGAATACGGAGGCTGGGATTGATACCCGCCGAGTACGGAGGTTGGGATTGGTACCCGCCTGAGTAAGGAGGTTGGGATTGGTACCCACCTGAATACGGAGGCTGGGATTGATACGCACCTGAAAGAGGATGTTGGGATTGATACCCACTTGAAAGAGGAGGTCGGGATTGGTACCCGCCTGCATGCTGAACCGTCTGGTTAGAAGGTTGTCCTGGTCGAATTTGAGATGGCCCCGCTCATCCAGAAGGTCGAGCTTGCTGAGTGAGGGGCTGCCCTTGCACAACCGAGGATTGTCCTTGTTGACCAGATGGTTGTTGAGCGGTAGGCTGGCCTTGCTGTACGTAAGGCTGGCCCCCTTGCCCAGAAGGGTTTCCTTGCTGGTTTACGGGTTGACCTTGTTGTCCATAAGGTTGTCCCTGGTTCCCATAAGGTTGTCCCGAAGGGTAGCCTTGCTGGGTACCAGGTTGACCTTTTTGAGCATTGGGTTGTCCCGGGTTTCCAGAAGGTTGCCCAAGATATGTAAAAGCCAGACCACTAGAGACCAAAGGTTTTCCCTGATTGGGTTGTCCTTGTGGGCCTCCCTGTTGACCTGGGTAATTCTAGCCAGCATACTGCTACCCATGATTAGGCTACAAGTAGGGCTGTTGACCCTGGTAGGGTGGTCCTTTCTGTCCTTGTCCCGGATGGTACTGGCCGCCACCATAGCCGGTGGTACCCCAAGCCACGTTCAATGGAACGGAAACCTCATTATAAGGTATTTCAAGCAAGGAGGTAAACAAATAATGATTCTCAGGATCATAATGCGGGCCTTGCCCATCTGGGCTCTAGACATTACGCAAGTATTGAAAATATGCCTCCTCTGCCGTCATATGATCGGAAGTAGGAGGAGCACCACTTGCGGGGTGCACAACTCTAGTAGCATGCATCGATGAACCACTCTGCGCTGGACCTTGAGATGGGCCTGCGGCAGAAGTGACAGCAGATGATGTTGTGACGGTGCTAACAACTAGAGTTGATGCCGCGACACAAACGGTCGGGTTGGATGGGACTGCTGTAACAGCAGTATGGTGGACTTGGGAAACAAACGGTCCTGTGGTAGGGACGATGTTTTGATTCCAAACGGAAGAGGAAGCTGCAGAGTTCATAGCATCCCTCAATGATCTATAGCGCGCCGGCACCGTGATACCCAAAGGTGTAACGGTATAGGGCATAGAGATGATAGGGGATGTCGGCGGAATGGGAGTATCTATACTCGACATGACGGACGGCCCACTCGACACAGGAGAAGTGTCACCCATATCGGAAGAAGCCATCGGAGATGGGACACCGATAGGAGTGGCAGGAAAATCCTCTTCAGAAGGCTCCCAAATAGGGTTCCAAAAGAATTCGTAGAAATCGTCCTCTGGAGCTCGAGAATTCAATGGTTGGATGCTCGGAACAATGGGAAGAGCGTTACAAACCGGAGTTTCAGGGGCAACAGAACATGGAGACCCTTCGTCACTTGGGACAGAAGACGGAGTTGATGGATCCTCCAGGATGATCAAACAAAGACCCTAAGCAAGCTAACGATAAAAACCTACTCAAAACTAAACGCACACAAGATTTAACGAGGTAATGTTATCGTGGCCAAATAAATTTTAAGACACGGGAACTGAACTTGACCTTTTCATGTTTCGAGAGTCGAGAAAAGGACGAAAAGATGACTCTATCTCCTTCGAATGTTTAATGAGCACAAAGTGACAAGACGCTCACTTACACCTTTTCTTTTAGGGAGCCTGAAAAGGATCAAAAGTGACTGCTCTGGAGATTCTAAGCAAAAGGGTTTACCAAAGCAATCCGTAAAACTGCTTAAACACCTTGGCAAATCGTATGAGAACCAAAGGACTTTCCGTATTTGCAGTCAATCTTCCCGAATGCTGTGTTCGATGCGTTACGGTTCACAAGGCGGTAGACTCGGCTTCCTATGGATAAAGGATTGCAAACCTAGTGGGAGTCTCCCCATATTACTACGCGACGGTACCTGGGGAGCCCAAATCCGTGCTAGACCACAATTGAATCACAACCAGGAGGAATCACCCAACCTTAATGCGAAAACAAGAGTGACTAGGTTTAACGACGCCGGAGCACGTCTCTAGCCTAGACCTCTAGATATTTTCATTAAGTTCCAATGCGTTATTAGATAAATTTGGTTTATTTCACGGTTGATCTTGAATTAAGTTTTGATTTCAGGTCCTACCGTATGATCTCTCAGAAATACTTAGATGCAAACTACATGCCAAAGAACATCATTTTGTTCGATGAATTCTAACTATGAGAAGGCTAGGAATTTTTCAATCAAATAAGACGAACTCGAGCAATCAAACAACCTAATGCAAATAATGGTAAGGAAACAAAACTTTTCTTTTGAAAACACAAATCAACGAAATGTCCTTTTCCTTTTAACTATTAAATGCAAAAGATACTAGTTTGATTTTCTTTTCAATGGCACAAAAATGTTTAAAATGATTTTGAGAGACAGCTACACCAAGCAAAAAAAAAAAATGAAGTCACTCAATGCAAACACAAGAAAGTTCCCAAGACATTAAAAACCAGTTTTCCAAATCAAAGGAAAAACAAAGGTTTATGAGCTATGTGATCTAAGCTCAACAAGACAAAAAGGAATTCAAAGGAGGAAGGCAAATCGCCTGGAACACAACCAAAACACTTCCAACAATCACCGAGCGAATGTGAAAAGCAAATCTGAAGTTGGCTGGTCAAACAAGAAAACAAGATCCCACGGAAGGCTTGACACACACACGGCCTCTAGATGCCCTAGGGCTAGGGTGTGAAATCAATAGAGAAAAGCAAACACCCGGAGGATGGGAGTTACAACCAGTCAAACAAAGCTTCAACACACTCTAGCGACTGTAAAAGTCAAGGCAAAATACAAACCAAGCAGCGAAAGCAAAAAGGAAGGCTTTGCAAAACCAAAAAACAAGTAATAAACGAACCCTTTTGGAACAAGACTTCGCAAGCAAGTATCTCACAGTTCAGACAACATAAAACAAGTCATAAACCAAGTAGAAGGAGCAGGGGACAGCCAAACCAACAAGTTTAGGAGGCAAATTTGGACAAAAATGAATTCTACAGGATCAGCGCGGGTGACCCTCAGCAACAAAGCGCTGACCAAACAACACGCATAGCAACTTTGCGTTATCAGCGCGGAAGGACATGGATTAAGGGCGTTGGCCCGAAAACAAGGTCAGCGCGATTGTTAAACGTATAAACGCGATGACAGTGAAGCCAAAGAAACAGATGTGCGATGTCACCGCGACTGTTCTGATATAAACTGCGCTGAGGCTAAAAAACAGGCAAAATCAAACCAAAAACTCCCAAACCAAGGCAACAGCTTTTTAAAACAATTAAAGCATTTCCCAGAGTGAACTGGGAAATCAAAAACAGAAAGCTAATCCCCAATCTTTGACAAGAGAGTGACAATCAAACTCAAAACAAGGATGAACAACAAAAGACACAAGCAACGCTCCCTAGTATGGTCACCAAATTGTTGGAGAGGTAAATCCCCTCTACGGATAGAGGCAATCCCTACTAACCCAGAACGGGTCTAGCAACAATCAATCAATGCTACTCTGCAAGTTCCTAGTTGCAATCAAAAAGTGGGTAATGAACACCTACTTGGATTCCAACGCTATTTGTTTGATGAAGAGATGCCGCTCTCACTCCTTCGCTCTGGTCGGTCACGATCCTCCACTATCCTCGTGGATGGACACCTGCACATGCAAAGAGAGAACAAACACAAGCGTGAAATCTAGTAAAATCAACTATACATCAGTCAAAAAGGATGTAATTCACATTAACCATTATAATACAAATGAGAATGGAACCATAACAGTAGTCATCTATCTTTTATTAATCAAAAACAGAGAAAGGTACAACCAATGTTCTGACACTGAGTCCTTCTCAAGAGGGTCCAGCCAGCAAGTCTCATAAGCATTCACCCTTGGAGGTAGATCTCCCAAGACAAACAACTCTCTCTCTCACACAAGGCAACAAGACTTCACAACCTTCCTTAAGCTCTCTAGCAATCCACACTTAACACACCAACTGCCTATTAGGAGCAGCACTAAAACACTATGAATTCCACTCTGTCCAAAACTATTCCCCCAAAAAACTAGCTACTCATGGCAATGGTAGAGGTTTAAGTAGGAGAAGGAGTCTACATGAAATATGGGAGGATGAGCTTATCTCCAATAAAGGTGTCTCATATGACGAACAGACATGCCATAGAAGGGAGGGTGACATTTACAAGGCCAACAACCAGGTTTGGAGTCATCTGTAAGGCCGGCTGTTAGAACAAACTCGCCCAAACTAGATCAGCGCGAGTCCATAACTGCACTGGTGCACTGACATCGCAGTTGAATAACAAAGAAGTTCATGTCAGCGCAATCAGATATGAATAACAGACGCGCTGGCTCATCAAATTCGACCAACGCGGGAAACAGGTGTACTTCCACGCTAGCAGCGCGTTCGGTCTATTATGGAGCGCCCATCAGCGCAGTTATTTTGACAAAATTCACGCTGATAACAAAAATTTTGCCAAAGTGGGTCATTTGGCAACATTAGAGAGCATGAGCATGATTAACTTGGACTCACGACACAGTAGGAAGACTGACAGGGAGACAGTGACAAATTACCGTGTAACACTACCCGTGGGGTACTTTCGCCTATAAGAAACTCCCTTTCAATCTCAAAAATGCTGGTGCTACCTTTCAACGTGCAATGTCTTATGTGTTTCACAATATTCGGCATATTGTACAACCTTACCTAGATGACCTTCTGGCTCATTCAGCAAAGCACCAAGACCATCCAAAACACCTTCGTGAAATATTTCTTCGTTGTCGGCATTATCCTATTCACCTTAATCCGCATAAATGTGTCTTCTACATTGAATCTGGTAAACTTCTTTGGTTTGTCATCTCCAAAGAGGGTATCCACTTGGATCCTCTTAAGGTCGAAGCTATCTTGAATCTTCCTCCCCCTGCCTCTTTACAGTAATTGCAGAGTTTGCAAGGTAAAGCTAATTTTTTACGTCGTTTTATTCCAAACTATGTTGAAGTAGCCAAAGGCAATACGCAGTTATTAAAATTGGATACCCCTTTTGTCTAGGATGTCGTTGCACAAGAGTCGTTCAAGCAGCTCAAGGCGCTCCTTGTTTCTACTCCGTTGTTACGTCCGCCTAATTATCACCGATACTATACTCTTTATTTAGCCACCACTGATACTACTATCGGCATGGTTCTGGTCCAATACGATGATGATGGTACTGAGCATGTTGTCTACTATCTCAGCTGCAATTTACTCGATACAGAAAACTCGATATGCCTATGTCAAGAAGTTGGCTTTGGCTACTGTTCATGCAGTCCAATGTTTTTGTCACTATATATTGTTGCACACCACGACGGTGATTTCTGACTGCAGCCTGGTGATGTACATCCTGTCACGTCAGTTACTGGGGGGAAAATACTCGAAATGGATTGTCATCCTTCAAGAGTTTGACTTGGAGTTTACTACAACCAAGTCTAAGAAATCCCTTGTTTTTGTTGAGTTACTCTGCTCCCTACCATCTGCAAATACACCCTCTCGATCAGAGGACCATATTCCGAACGAGTCTCTATTTTTTATTAGCACCCTCGATCCGTGGTATGGGGATATTATTGTCTATCTTTCGACGTCCTCCTTTCGCTCTAATTTATCTAAGGATGCTCGGCAACGTATTCGCCATCATTCTCAACCTTATCGCATTATTGGAGACACCCTATGCCGGGTCGGCGCTGACTCTGTTCTCCATCGTTGTTTGACATTTGAGGAGGCCAAATGAGTTTTGAATGACTGCCACTCCAGCGTTTGTTGAGGTCATATGTCCGGGTATGCTAATGCTCAAAAGATCCTCCGTGCTGGTTATTTTTGGCCATCTATTTTCAAGGATTGCATTCTCGCCGTCTGCTCTTGTCATGCGTGCCAAATCTACCAATGGAAGATGCGTGCGCCCCCTGCTCCTTTGCACCCTGTCGTTACCGTCGGCCCTTTTTCCAAATGGGGCATTGATTATATGACCTATAAACCTCACTCAGTTGGGGGGCATGGGTATATCATCGTTGCCGTTGATTATTTTATGAAATGGGCCGAGGCGATGCCTACACTATCCAAAGACGGTAAGACAGCGGCACAATTTTTATTCAATCATGTCATTTCACGTTTCTGAATCCCTCGGGCTATTGTCACTAATCACGATTCTCATTTCTGTAATCATATGATGACCAAGTTAACAACCCAGCTGGGCTTGCGGCATGATAGTTCGACACCGTATTATCCTCAGGCCAATGGCCAGGTAGAAGTTGTCAACAAGGTTTTTGTCACAATGCTTCAACGCACCATTGGCATGCACAAGTCCAACTGGCATCTGATGTTGTTTTCCACGTTATGGGCCTACTGAACCTCCACAAAATATGACACCGGGTTCACCCTGTTCCAATTAGTTTATGGCATGGAGGCCACTCTTCCAATTGAGTGTGAAATCTCTTCGCTTAAATTAGTCGTCGAATTGCTCCCGCACACTACTCCGTTAGAAGAACGTCTTCTTTACCTAGAACGGTTAGAAGAAACCCATTGACTAGCCTCTCTAGTTATTGAAGCATAGAAGAAGAGAGTGAAAACTCACTTCGACCAAACTTTTCATCCTCGTTCTTTTGTTGAAGGAGATCTAGTCCTGCTCTATGATCAAGCGAATGATAAGCTGGGGGTAGGCAAATTCGAGCCTATGTGGCATGGGCCCTATATTGTGAAACATGTTTTGCAAAAAGGGGCTTATGAACTAATCGATTACGAAGGGAATCCTCTAGATAAGCCCCGAAATGGGCTTTATCTGAAAAAATATTATGCATGAATCCCATGCATCTGATTTGTACATACATGTGTTTTCAGCATGTGTGTTTTCAGTGTGTGTTTGCTTGTATGGCTTGGTGTGTAGACCTAATCGCCACTTATTGTGTCTTTTTACTTCTTTTTCAGATGTCTGCTACACCTTACGTTGGTTTCGCTGATGGTGCCTGCCGTAGTACTCGGAATCTTTCCTCTGTGGCATGGGTAATCTACGATTCTCATGGTGAGTTAGTAGATCTTTAGGGCATTTGTCTGGGTTGCACCACAAACAATGTCGCTAAATACAGCGATGTTATTGAATTTCTGACTGAGGCAATTATCCTCAATATTCATGCATTGGTTGTGAATCTGGATTCTCAACTTGTTGTCCACCAACTCAATGGGCGTTATTCCGTCAGAGATCATCAGATTTTAAGGTTGTATTTACATGTTAAATTATTAGAAAGAAGTTTTTATTTTATTACATATCAACATATTCCAAAAAGATTAAACACATTAACTGATACTCCATGGGGACCTCTTCGATCCCTTGGTAATCTGGGATCCCCTCTGTCAGGCCCTCAAGACTATGGGCCACTGTCTACACTGAACTGCCAGCTGGAGGAACCAAGGCCAACTCTCTGATGCCTTGTGGTTCTCTCCGTGCCTCCCGAGCCAGTCCCACAGGCCTCTCTGGTCCCACATCTGCAGTAACGTAAGATACATTGTTAAGACATATGCATGAAAAATTTCAAAAAATATCATAAAAGACAAAATACAAAAATAGTATGATCAAGTGTTTACCTCCATCGTCCCACTGCTCACTAGCGGGCAGCATCATTTTGTGGTCCTCGTGGAAATCCATCCCTGGGTATGGCCAATCCTCGACAAAGATCGTCTGGCGATTTAGCCACTCTCGGAGTAGTGTCCCCCATGACACTGGTCGACCACCACCCCCTCGCGGCATGACATGTGCCCAGCGAGTGATCCGGGTCTCCCGTGGTCTCAAATTGTCCAAGTCCATATCCTGTAACTGAAGTGACTGGACTCGCTCTAACATGAGTGGGATCAAGATAGACCCGTAACCAAACTTCTTCACTTCCCCGCGACGGCATTTGTTGAGCTGCCTCTTCATGTTGATGGTCACTGCCTCAGCCCAGTGATACATGGTCAAGTTAAGGCACTCAAGAGCCAACCAAAGGTGGGTCTTTTTTGCCTCATGTTGGGCTTGCGAGCCCACTACCCTCATCACCATAAATAGAACCGAATGAAGAATCAGTTCCTCTACTGATGGAATCACCAATTTCCCGCTAGTGCCTGATTTACATGCCCCTGGGCACACCCGAGCTATCAGCATGTCTAATGATTCCCCGCCGGTTCGTTGGCCCTCTAAAATTGGCCTCTCACTGTGACGAGACAATCTGGTCAATAAATAGATATATGTAGCATCAAACTCAATGTCTTTGCCCCGGATGACAAAATTTCCATCTGTTGGGTTCCAAGCACAAATCAACAACTCTAACAAGTCAGGTTGGGCCCGAAGATGCAGAGTGAGGAAGAATTTTAGTAATCCACAAGCGAGTAAAGCTCTTCGGCACCCAGCATCATTGAATGCGTGTTCGTCGTTAATATCATGAGTTCTTTCTTGCCATACAAATGCCATGATGCCTTGCATTAAAGGAAATATGAATTAGAACTCTTTTCATAAGTTTAAATCTATAAATTATGAATAATTTCAACTTTCCGGCGTCGTCACGGTTGTTTTCCAAACAATGGTGATGGCTTGGGTTCAAAAGTTCATTTTCCCTGCGATCGGCACGAGAGTACATCAATCTCTCACGACGATCCCGAAGGTGGTGTGTTTTACCACGCTCAATCGTCACTAACCCGAGCGGTTTTCTCGCGATGACCGAGAGGCGGACTCGGATTTGAAAATCCACCTAAAACCATCTATCTAACACCAAATTGCATGAAATAAACCACTGAAATGTAGCGCAAGGAAGAATTTACTTACTTGGAGAAGGTTTTAGGCGAAACCGTGGACTGTTGATGTCGGGATCGACTTCAGAATTTTGCTCAAGTTGATCCTCCAAAACGCCAAGGGTAAAAGTGGACAATGTAAATGATAAAAATAGAATTACCACACCCCTTTTATAGTGTTTTTTGGATAAAATTAGAAATTACACTTTAGGGTGTGGATTTTTTCATTTATGTTGAGTTTTTAATTATGGTTTTGGGGTTTTTGATATTATTTCCACATATATAATCTATTTATGTCAAATGGATCTTATGGTGTAATGTTTTGTGCATAAATAGTGATGGCTGGTCCATATACACTTGGTCCGTATTTTCCACAAAGTCCTCTTTAAGATCTTTTCCGACTTAAAAGACGAAAATATTGTCGAGTTAATTCCTTTTGACTCGTTAAATGCAATAAGAGGTGGTCTACTTCGAGCTTTTTTCCGACCGTATAAACATGAAAAGATTGTTGGAATTTTTTCATTTCAGGTTTGATATTGGTTACAAAATGACATGTCTTTGATCGCTTTTCTACTCTTTCGGATCGAGGTCACTAATTATGAAAAGTACTCCTTGATCATAATGGTCGGTGGTTCTCTCAAGTATTATTTTATACTTTTTCGAGCTTGAGGGACACAAATCTACGAAAAAGGACCCCCCTAGAGTTTTTTTTTCGTGTCTTTTTCAAACTCTCTAAACATGAAAAAGACTCTGAGTTTTACCTATGTCAGACTCGTTAAATCCTGACGACATTGGACTCGTCACCATGACAAGACTTGAGCTTCTCCTCTCTAGGGCTCGTAAAACTATTACTAGGTTGGATTCGACCGAAGGTCAAACTTATATTACAAGCATGTGCTATCCCCTTCAAGCTTGTTTTCAAAAATAATTGGGGTACTCGCCAATAATGGTGGGGGAAAATTTGGAAGTCATCATTGGTTATTTATGGCATCTAGTCACTCTTGAACATCGACACTTTTGCTTCTTGTCGAGTTGGGACATCCATACATCATCTTTGGCCTTCCGCGGGTTTGGGTTGTCATTTTGCCTCATTCCATCTGATCCATGTTGCTTCCATCAAGCCTCTGATCCCTTGCTATCAAAATGCTGCCACATTCCAGAGTCGTGTCACCATTATGTTCAAGAGTATAATCTTTTTGCAGTTTTCATCATTACCTCCTCTGATATTATGTTTCACCAACTACCACTTGTTCCTTATCTCGTGTCTTTGCTGGGGAAACATCATGGCCCTCCTGCGACGGATTGTCTCCTATCAATGCCAACTCATTATCCAGGAGATTGATCTATAAATCCCCTTCAATAACTTGGAGCTTGCATGCCTCAATGGCAAGTTCTTCACACCTTACGACAGACTTTCATCATTGGTCTTCAATTGGGTGATTCCACGAGTGTTCAACTTCAATGCATTTTTCACACTTAGTGGATTGTACTGGATAGTACCTTGAGAGCCATTGACATTATTGATGGTTTCTGTCACGCTTGTTAACGGTTCATCATTGGCCAGTAATCAAGCGACTTTCTATCATGTTTGACTTTGGCACATCTATTCACATGATAGAATTTGTACTATGATCGGTTGGGTTTCA
This sequence comes from Pinus taeda, assembly GCA_000404065.3. Lineage (NCBI taxonomy): Eukaryota > Viridiplantae > Streptophyta > Pinopsida > Pinales > Pinaceae > Pinus > Pinus taeda. The sequence continues at coordinate 12,927 of APFE030275290.1, forward strand.
AGACCTCGAACTACGATTACATATGCTCGAGTTGCGTGGATTGGTTTGTGATTACATATATGACTCTTTGATGGATGGTTGCGACCATGCCTAAGTCTTCATGGATGGCTACGACCATACCTTTGTCATGATTGTGGTCTTATCAGATGGGTGACTGCGTCCATACCACAGACCAAGTTTTATATGTCCTATGGATGGCTATGCCCATGCCTAGACTATATGTATTTCATTATCACGGATATCAGTTGTACTTTCACTTGCAGGATCTTCGAGGTGGTTCTAGTTCAGACAGTTTCGTAAAGCATTTCACCCCTCCCACTCTCTCGGGCTTCACATTTTAAGGGGCATCTGTTACACATTAATTTATCATTGTCCTTATCTCAGTCCTTCTGTTGTATCATGTGTCAAATCAACATGCCCATATCTTCCCACTAATGTAAGAAGATTAAGCAAATGCTCTATGTTGCTGCAAATTGACCCTCATTCCCTAAGTTTCTGCCTCGTCGAGAGTAAACCCTCAATATACGCGACGTTCCCATGTCCATAATGGTCTCATCGTGACTTCGTCACAGGTGTACATCTGTTTCCCGTGACGGTCAGATTTCTAGACCCGGTGTGAGGTTATGAGTTGTATATGGCGACGATGAGTCTGCATACATTACCTCTTCATGATGCCATCGCAAATAACAAATTTACATCTCACGATGATCCAGATTGGGCAAATTCGTTGCAACAATCGGCCTTCTGGATGTCTCCAAACCTAGTTGTTGGCATAGTTTGGGTCACCCTTCCCCCTCTGTTCTGGTAGTTCCATCATTTGTGCTACCTTCCTTGAGGATGAGTTCTTCCTTCCACATTTCATGGGGACTCCTTCTCCTATTAAAGCACTCACCTTTGATATGATCAGCTAGTTAGTAATTCCTTTGGTTGAGTAGTGCTGCTAGTGCTTTTGAGTTTAATAGATAGTTGGTGTGGGTGTGACAAGTGTGGGATTGTTGATAGCTTGTGGAATGTTGTGGAGTGCCCTTAACTATGTGTTAAAGCTTATGAGTGAGAGAGAGACATTGTATGTTGGGAGACTCATCCTTGAAGAGTGAATGCTTGAGAAACATATTAGCAGGATCCTCTAAGAAGTCTTGTGATGTCAAGACTTGGTTGTAAGATTGCTCTTAATTCATTATTAATACAATCAATGATGTTTTCCTATGTCTTGTATGTAATTTACTTAATAGCTCATGACTTCTTGACTTTGTGAGTAAATAGATCATTGTTGTTTTCTGGTTACGTGCTTTTTTGTGTTTTCTTTGTATTGTTTCAGGTTGATCACTCATTGAGGAGAAGGAAACGAAAACTGGAGCAGTGCAACGGAACTCCATCAACCACCGGTTAAGGTAGGCCTCTAAAGATGATTGTTTAAGGAAATCAATTGTTGATCTATATTTGCTATGACTAGACCCTCTCTAGGGCTAGAGGGGTTGCCTCTGTCCGTAGAGGAAACATTTTCCCACATTGTTGCGGAGGTAAATCCCCTCTGCGGACAGAGGCGATCCCACTAGCCCCACAGGGGTCTAGCAACAATCATACACGCTGCATGCAAGTTCCTAATTGTACAATTTAAAAGTCGATCAGGAAGACCAACCTGGGATCCAACGCTATTTGCTATGGGAGAAGTGTCGCTCCTGTCCTCTAGCTATGGCCGGTCACTATCCTTGCGCTCCACGCATGGACACCTGCACAAATGAAGAACAACCCAAAACAAGCGTAAAATCCAATATCATACAATTATATATCAGTCAAGCAGGATATAATTCAAATATTACCAGAAGAACATGTGAATGGAACCATAATAACAGTCGCTTATCATTCAATAGAAAAAAGAGAAGAATTACAGCCAATTAAGGCTTGACGCTGCAAATCTCCTCCAACTGGGTCAACAGTCTAACATGTCTTGCAAAGTCACTTTCTCTCTCAACAATCCGGCAGCATAACCTCTCTTTCAGCTCTTACTATCATAAGCACTTTCTCCAAAAACTCTCTAGCTCATACTATCACTCTCACTCACTAGCCTGTTCAATGTGGGGAGACAGGCATTTGTAGATGGAGGAGAAGAGATATGAGTTGTATGTGGACACCTTCTGAGATTTTGGCATTGTCCCAAAATAACCATTGAGTTAGGTTGTCTTGGATAGAAAAGACGACACCCGACTGCTTTTATGGGATTTTTCCTCAGAGAACTGGGTGAGTTATGGAGGAAAAAACATTCCAGTGCGCGCTGGCCAAAAATCATGCCCAAATTGTGTGGCGCGGGCCGTGCTCTATGAAAGAGAGTCTATGGGCGCGCCCTCTTTGTAGGAACTGAGCCATGGGCGCGGGTTAGACACTGTGGACCCGCGCTAATGAAAAAAGGGTAATTTCCAAGGTTATTCTTCAAAGGGTGTCTTCAGGGATATTGAAATTCATACTCAGGAGACCTCAATGCAAGTGTTTTCAAGTTGTGTCACTGGTCACAGGTCCGTAAATGTGTCCTCCAATGTGTGACAGCGGAGGGGTAACAAGGACGGTGACCAACGGTGACAAATTACTGCGTAACAGGTGCCAAATTTGGGCGGTCCCACTATAATTGGCGGATCTAATTGAACTTCCACTACAGTTAGCTGGAGTGATTCTAGGCCAAACTGGAGTAAATCTTCAATGAGCCATAACTTTGGCTAGGAAAGTCCTTCTTGAATGATTTTTTTTTTATTTTTTTTATTTTGGGCCTCTTCGACCTTCTGAAGCCATTGGAATAGGTTTCACAGCCATCTTAGGTCGTTTGCAGATGGTTTTTCTTCGTGGAAGTTCTAGGAGCCACTAGGGCCAAATCCGTTTGGGAGCTACATTGGGATGTGTGTATCCATTAAAAGTGGAACGAAGGTTCATTCTGAATGAATTCAGTGTTCTGAATCCATATATGCAGCTTGTTTTGCCTTTTGAGGCATTATTTTCACTGTTTATCTTCAGGGAAGCTTTCAAGGCCACTAAGGCCATTTCAATGATTGAGTTGTGTTGGGATAGGTTCATCTGTTTGAGGTGAATCAAAATCCTATTTCTGCTATAAGGAGCCTTATGAATCCAATGAAGGTGTTTTCATAAGCATTTGGAGACTTCTAAAGGTCGAGATGTTGAAGAGAAGTTTCAGGCAACCCAGAGCCAGCCATGGGAGAAGGCCTAGATTGGGGATGCAGTCCTCATTTTGAGAAAATGAATAGTCATTTGTTTATTTCATATATTTTCTAGAGATAGTAGCAGAGGTTTCAGAGACATTTGAAGCATTTTGAAGGAGTTTGTGCCATTAAGAAGCTCAGGGAAGCTTAGTGCACCTACTGAAGGAATCAAGTCCAAGGGAGCCTAGATCTGCCTGCACAAAGTTGACAGCCATGACAAGGATGTATATGGTTTTTCTAAACCCATAGGTTTAGTTAGTGACCTTTTGGAGTTGAGTGTGGAACTTGTAAAAGAATTCAAGCCATAATCCAAAGAGCCAAGTCTAGTTGACTAGAGCTCACAGGAGACATAGACCGCGAGATTGGGGTGAACTCCTTATTAAATTTGTTGTTGTGTGATGTTTATTTTCTTCTTTATATGTATGATATATATGTTTAATATCAGCTGAAACAAATCAAGTTAAAACACATAAATAGAAGAATTGACATACACCTCTTAAACATGTATGTTTACTGAATTGAATACCTTGCTAAGCATTTACAAGTAGTTTCAAATTCAGATCAATGACCGGGACAATTTTTAGTAAATTGATCAGTTAATTGAGAGATCAGTGAGTTAACAACTGTTATAACTAATTAATTGAACTCCTACTGACTCGACTCAAGACTGGAGCTTAGTTAATTGGTTTTAACTAACCATAATTCCACTAGATTGATAGATGTTAGCAATCAACCCATGCACAACTCTACTTCTAGCCTATAACTCAAATTTATTGATTTAACTAGGAGAGAAAGCCATGTTACTCCAGCTAACTGCAATCCAACTCATCTTGTTGATGTGGAAAATCGAATTTCTGCATTTGACTAACGTATAAGTTATATGGAGCATTTTCTTGCTACAATTTTAACACTCGCTCTTAACAAGAAAAAGATTTATACAACTCCAATCCTACTACAATAGAATGTACTGTAACACAATTAAAACTCCCTCTCATTGTTATTGTTGCTACTGCAACAACTGCAACTAAGAAGCATCCAAATACTAAATCAACTGTGTCTTTGAGTTGCAACGGTCTCCTAAGTCTCTGAAAACTGCTAGCCGGCAACTATCATTCAAGATATGACTGCATCAATTGATATTGATCCTTCTACTACTTAATATTGTGGGCCCCTGTAGCAAGGGTAATGATCCATGCGAAGAGTATACTACAATTGTTGCTAAACTCCTATGCACTCTGTCCAAACCTTTGCAACTCTGGGACTAAGGCTCTACATCACCCCACCTCACCCTTGGAGGTATAGTTGCATGCTGGCGAAATCTACTTCTAGATTGTATAAATTTTTAACTTGAAAAAAATTTGTTTTATTTGTCTAGTTGCAACATGCTTCAAACAAGCTTTCCCCTTACTGAATAACACATCATATCCACAGTCTTCAAGTACAACTACAAAAGCTATGTTTTTCTTCAGACTAGTCATATACATTACATCCTTTAGGTGAAGATGGGAGCCTGACTCCCTCTTAAATGTGATAATTCAAATCCCTTTGGTACTATACTTTCCATCATATCCAAGCTCTATGTGTAATTGTAAGTCCTTCTCCTCTATGATGTTGACGAACTCCTTACTTCATGTCATATGATATGAGGCACCAGAGTCTAGGTACCACTCACTCCCTCTTATTGGCCTTGTCATGCAAGCAATGAGGGTGAAATCCAACTCAAATTATGATGCCAGAGCATCTCCTCCCGCTCCTGTTGCAGGCTCCTTACTCATAGCAGTGAAAGAATTTAATGTTATTGAGGTATTTATTCTTGTTGTGGTTCTTGCTGGATTCTACCTCGCATTGGGCCTTCTTGCCTTCGGAATTATTTCTATTCCCAACTAGAGCACAATTTTCTTCCTCATCAAATATGGATGAGACACCATCTCTAATGTTTCTTCTGGTCTCCTCTTGCACCAAATTAGACCAAAGTCTCTCCCAATCTGGTATCTTATCTCTTCCATTAACTGAATCTTCATAGCTATGCCATGATTTCGGAACGCCAAGGAGCGCTAAGCTCACAAGTTCATATATAATTATTTATTTTATATGTTTAAAATTGGAAGGGTAGAGTATATACACTTTAGTAGATTTTAGCAATCAAATCATTTTGTAGAGGAGGTCCTATGTCCCATAAATAAAGAAGATCTCATATACCAATTTGGTATCTTGGCATAACCATGACTTTAACCTTAAAATTATATTATTAAACTACAAAAAATTGGAGAAAGATTAATTTTAAAAAAAATCCTCCATAAAAAATAGAGTGATTATATATATATAAAATATATATATATATATATATATATATAACAAATTTCCAAAATTAAAACAATAAAATCATAATTTATTTATCTTATAAAGTTAACACTTTTCTTATTAAAAGTATAATTATAACTAGATATCTAATATATAAGAATAAAATAAACATGAAAGGAAATTCTAAGGGAGTAAAAATAATAATTTTAATAAAGTCATTAATATATGTTGAAAATAGCAACAAGAAATGTTAAAAATTACATTTAGAAATTATAATTTAATTTGTCCTTGAATTAAATTGTAATTCTTTTCTAATAGAAACTTGTAATAGTTAACTAGGTTAAGTTGAAGTTGAAGTAGTTAACTTAGGAAATTCCACTTGTGATCCCTAAATTTTAGGGGTCTAGGTTGAGTTCTTTGGAGTTATTTGAAAACAATTTCCGAAGAAATCACATTGGTAGATTTAATGTGGTTCATCACCACGACAAGATGAAAAATAAGATCATAGCGGTAAGAGAAATAATGAGTCAATACCTTCCAACAACTATAGGAAAACGGCTAAAAAATAGCTATTTTTTTACAAGATAGGAAAAAGGGACAAAATATTTTAATCTTTTATTAATTAATAAATCAAATTAAAGATTAAATATAATTAAATACGACTAACATTACCCTCAATTTCTAAAAACAATAAGAAAGAGGATTATAACAAATTCTAGACTTAGGAAAAGGGAAAAATATTTTATTTTTTATTAATTAATAAATCAAATTAAAGATTAAATTTAATTAAATACAACTAACATGACCCTCAATTTCTAAAAATAATAAGAAAGAGGATTATAACATATTCTAAACTCAGGAAAGTGAAATTGAAATAAAATAATAATTTAGTCAAAAGGGAAAAAAAAAATAAAAAATGAATAGAAATAATATTAAAAATATTTAATTAAGTCATAAAATAAAAAGAAAAAAAAAATTATCATGGTTATAAATTAAATTAAAATGTAATAAGCTTAATTAAATTAAATTTTAATTATCTATTATTTTATTATTTTTAGGCCAATAGGCCTTCCTATGCATCAACTTCTTCGTCAACACTTTTATTCTCCTATTGACATCGGCATGGTTTCCTACTCGACATCTGGCTATAGTCCTGCTTGACATCTGTGCACAGATTTTACGTCACCTTTCACACTAGTTTTATGTCAGAGTCTTTTACATCGGAGTTCTAGGATATCATCTACGTAGCCCAGCCATTGACCGGAACATTCACAGTGTTGCGCATAGGAGGATCGACCAGGTTGAACTTCTGAGGATCTGTTTTTGGATTATAATTACCAAACCCTGATCCCACAATGTAAAATTCATACCCATGGAGATGGATAGGATGGCTTTCACCCACAAAGTTGTTTGTTCCCTGGAGAATTACTTGCATCGTTGTGTTATAGTTTAGAACTTTTACTCTTGTTCCTTTCATCGGGGACCAGAGGCCTCTGCTTATGCTCTATGCAATATAATCAAATTGCATGAGAGGGTTGTCCGGGAAGTCCCCAAAGAACACTCCTTTCATTCCAAAATGTTGAGCTTGAAGAATTGAAGTAGTCATTGGGAGGACAAAGGATACGTTATTCATACTCGTCGTAAATCTTGATCCGTTGGGACCTCCACAAGACTGTCCTAGACAGTTAATCAATCCTAGACCAATGGTGTAGAACAGATTTTGGTCCACACTCTAAGGAACGAAGATAGGGTGGTCGTGTGAGGCCAATCTTCTAAGAGCATTGGCGAACTTAGTGGTAGTGTGGGTGTCGTTATAAGCTAGAAGATTAGGCACAGTTGGAACTGATGTACTACTAGAACTTCCCTCTTATTCTAAAATGGCAACAGTAGTGGTGTTATCGAAGGGAACTCCTTGTCCACTGGAATATGCTCGAACAACCATGTAATATCTACCTGTAGATTGATCAGCAGTGACAAGTACGTCTGTTGTCTTCTCGGGGCCACGCATCAGAAAATTCGTCTGGAAAGGCTTCGTATACAAAGCATCCATAGCCACGACTGTCATTGTGTGGCTACCCGCCGTGAAGAATAGGTCGGTATTGAGTGCAGCATTGATAACCCGTAGAAGGTTAGTTTCCCCACTCTTCACCGAGACATAAATGGTATCTACATCCATGCTTTTCCATTAGCCCGGATCTCTAGAAAAAAATGAATTAATTTTCCATTCAATTTAGTAATAGTAGAGGAATTTTAGTCTAGAAGATGGATAGAAATGTACTTGAACTTGAACATTGGTATAGGTTTCATGGTTGTCCATTGATAGTAAAGGCATCTGAAACATTGGAGGCAGTTCTTCTCTGGGTTGCTTGGTTCACAACATCCATAGGATTCCTATTCCACCATTCTCTTGTGAGTGCAAATAGGGCCTAGCATTAAAATCAAACATAATTGAATATTGCCAACTGGAGATTAAAAAATTAGAACCAATGGCAGTATACCTAGAAGAATGGGAACCTTGCCATTGGGTGTCGGAAAGGGATAAGTAGCAACCATGCTTGGGGAGATGATTAAGGCTCCATAGACAGTAGCTCGAAGCCATGAACTGTGGGCATGCCACCATAGAGTCCCTTCTTGACCAGTGATGGTGAATCTATAAGTGTAACTACCCCCTGGGTGAATGGGGCACTAGATTATAAATCCGGGCCCATTAGACCACCCAGTGCAGAATTGGCGCACTCTGTGCCTGCAAATACCATATAATCTTTTTCTCTATTATTATCTGTAATTAAAGCTATAAAATGCGTCTCTGCGCACTTACCATGACATGAATTTGACTAGAATGCTTTAATATATAAATCTTGTTCTCTCTGATTGAGACATACTAGTGAATTGTAGCGTTATATTGGGCATTGTTGTACACTTTGATCATAAGAGTGTCCTTGTTGATGACATGGAGATTTGGACTTGGAAGCCGACCATTAACGGTGATTATATTGTGCGTCCCACATAGCCTCTTTACTGATGTCGATTGGAGCTGAATGTATAATTAACCATGTCCACAACATTACTCTAATGATCAAAGAAGTGTATTTAATGTAAATAAAATAAATCATAATTACATAAAATGTTCTTAAAACTCTATACAAAACTTTGAAATTATTTTTAAATTCTTACTTGAATTCAATTAAGATATATAAATCAAGATACAATCAAGAATCCAACTAAGAAAATACATAAGTGAAAAATAATGAATATAAGAAGGCGTACAATGAATGTCTCAGTCATTAGTTTCGCGGAAGCCATAGCAGTTAATAATGTCAGCCACACGGCCATCAAGACATGCTGATTAAACACTTCCATTGCAGTTTGATTCACTTACCCACTAGGTATATCCAATAAACGAGCAAACGGAATAGTTTTATTATACTGCACTATTTCGACTTCAACTTCAAACTTCAAAAACTATGTACTGGTTGTGACTGATTTGAGAGAAGAAAATAGACATGGATTACGAAAGTAAGGAGATCAATTATTTATACAACCCAATTACCAATTGCAATCAGTTTAGTCATTAGTCTACGTTGAAGTTGATAGAGTTTGTTAGAAAAGGTTGAAGTTGGTAAAGTTAGGCATTTATTTGAGTTCCAGAATGATCAAGATACAAACTTCGTACTTGAAATTGAATGATCAAAATACAAAGTACTTGACATCGACGATGACTGGAGAAGAGGTGATATGCAAGCATTTGAACAACACCCAAGCAACTTATGCAAGGATAATACGTTTTTCAAGTGTCTAATGGTCCCCCTAACATCAATTAATATCATTAGTGAAAGTCGACTAAACACTTTAGAGATTGTAGATTCCATAATAGTAACAGTATCATTGTCTCCACTCCACCATAATAGTAACAACGAAACCTCTAAATCATGATTCCCTGCCTTGAAACAAATGTTAAAGTTTTGACAAATAAGCCAAGCTACATTGTGATTCTTCCCCAGCTTTTTCCATTGCGTTAAAATGTAGGCATCATTCCGTCATTTGTCTGTTTAATATTTAATCGAAACACCTATTAATTCAACCCACATTTCCAATCTTTTGTATAAAAAGTACTTGCTTGTGGTTGAAGTCTTTGGACTTTCATGCCTTACGCTAAGGATTTGGAAAGATTCGTTACAGTTTCAAGCATGGACACTTATGTTTTCCTTTATGTTTATCGCAAGCTTAAACACAGCTTCTTGCAAATGCTTGTTCCACAAGATACCAGTAAGATGATTCACCAACTATCCCTCATGATTATTGCGGCTTGTGTCAAACATTATTGCTGAAACCCATAATTAATAATTTCCATTGATCTCAAACAATTTCATTGTAGCTGGTGAAACACATTATTATTACTACTAATTTCAAGCATAACTACTATAGCCACAAATGTTTTGTAAGTTTGTGTGTGTACTTGGCTTTCTCCAATTGCCTTGTTTTATATAACATTAAATATCTCATGCATGTAATATTCTCTTGCATATATGAAGTGATATTTATGATCATTTCTAAGTTATTAATTTGTTGGTGTTAAAATTTCTGTTTTTCCACCCCGGTTTTCAGTTTCTCCTTATTTCTCCCATGTAGTTAAATGTCCTTTCCCATAACCATACATTCAACAAACTGGAAAAATAAATTTTGCTAAAAACACAAATTCTGGAAAATTTACAGAATGCTGGAAATTGCAGAAATAAAAATCAGCAGTAATAAACAACCATAAAAACACATTAAAACACTAATATTTTTGGTCAACGTGACCCTGGAAAAACCCTCTACAACTCTTGGGGAAAACCAGTTTGAGAGCTCTTCTTTATTTCTGAAAAATG
>APFE030275290.1:23375-146695 GCA_000404065.3 Pinus taeda
CAGTTTAAGAGCTCTTCTTTATTTCTGAAAAATGTCTTTTTACAGCAAGAAAATTTCAGCAAAAAATTACAGCAAAATGATTTTTTCAGCAAGCAAACTTATCCGTTTTCAGCCCAACGGACCACCTGGAAACTTGTCTTTCTGTTGTTCTGATTTTGCTGAAGAGTTGCCTTGTATGTGTGCCAAACTGCTGCCTCTTTCTCCTTCTTGTCCAGAAATCTCCCTTGCTCTCTTGCTCTCCTTCTCCCAATCTGCTCATGAAAGAATGAATGATCTTTTCCTCCTTTAATATAACTCCAAGTGACTTTGGGTGATCCAAGTGACTTTTGGGTGATCTCTAAATCCAATGGCTGAAATAGATTTAGATCAATGGCTGAAGATTTAAATGCACTTTAAAATCTCACTTTTTATTTTTTAACTCACCCCACTTTAATAAAGACCCACTTAGTCATTTATTTCCAAAGTCACTTTTCCCTTTCTAATTTTACATTAACTTTATTAAAGTCACTTTAAAATTAGACTTTAGTAACTTTATCACTTAAAGTCACTTTTAAATTAGATTTAACTTTATAAAAATTATAAAGTTACTTTAGGAGAAAATTTAAAATCTTTTGGACACTTTTCCCTAGGCCAAAGATCAAAGCCTAAGGGAACCACCTGTCCTCCGGTACCAAATTTCAACAAAATTTTGGAAACAGAGAAACACATTATCTATATCTATATATGGACATTTAAGAAACATGTGCAATCATAAAGCATACATGATACATTCTAATTTATTACATTATGATTAAATTGTCAATTGTCAATGCATAAACTATAAGTCTCTAAATTTACATCACATTTACTGATGAATGATCACATAATGAAAATAGCAATATCCAAAATCAGCCATGAGAAATTTCTAATTTCTTGTCTCGTGCTTGCTTGGGAGTCTCCTCCTACATAGTCGAACGACTTTAGTGCTCTTGATTAAATACAAGTTCCATACCCTGGTACCCTGCGTGCTCTTGATTATTGGGAGTCTCCGCTGCATATAGGGCTTGGTTCTCTTGATTAAATACAAGTCCCATACTCTAGTACATGACAAAATCCAATGGAAACATTGCAATCCCCCCAATCCTGAAATCCTGAAAAATAGATAAGTCTGCTGGATTTTGAGTGAGATCTAAAATTCTACTTTCTCCATATGAAATCCAATGACGGCAAAACCACTCAAACATCTTGAGTCATTTCATGGTAATGTTAAAAATTTAAGTAAAAGGATGAAAATGAAAGATAAAGGAGAATGTCACTTTTACTTCAAGAATTTAGCATTACCATGAACTGCATATCAACACTAATGCCATAGGCTTGAACATTGGGTTGCCCCACTAAAAAAAACCTCTTTTTTATAACTCGAGAGGCATCTAGAAGCATCCATAAGATATTTTAGTCACCCAATAAAAAATTAGAAGCGAAAAAAGTAAAAATAAAATAAAAGAAAACTCCAAGCGTTAACTGGAAACTCCGCTGTACGGCTGGGGAACTCGTTTTCGGCTTTACTGGCCACGTTTCCCCAACGTGAAATGGGCCAGTACAGCCGGAAATGAGTTTCTAGGCTATACGATACGAGTTTCCGTTTTGTTTCCGGCCAGAAACGGATCCCTAGGCAACGTTTCCTGCAACTTAGGATGCAACGCTATAAAAAGACAAATTCTCACAATTTCAAATAAGAAAAGCAGTAAATTTCAACCTAGTATAGCGAAAATCCCCAACAACATGCATGTGACATAAAAAAATGACAAAGTAGCTTTGAAAGAGTACTTGCATGTAAGAAAAATTACATCCATTCATCATTATATGCCAATAGTGAAGCTCCATGGCAAAAATGAAGAGATCCAAACATCAAAATTCATTTATTCATCCAATTTCGTCCTCCAAAAAGGATAGCGAAAATCTCACAAGAGAGAATGATCCAATCCAAGTGATGATCAAAATGAATAATCTCACTTCTATTTATACACTCTCTAATGAATTTGATTTAGCTAAATTGGCCTAATTGAGCCCCTAAAATAAATAATGTGCATAATAGCAATACTTTTGGTGACAAGCCCACTAAATGGCTCAAAAACACATGAATATACCTCTCAAGAGGTCCGAATGATCAATAAAGTGAGTTGTTGGGCCTTTAAGGAGGCCTAATGAAGTCCAAGGGGTGCCATGATGTAGAAATGGACTCCCAAAATAGACATAGTGGATAAGGGGTTGGCCTCTTGCTTTCCAAGCAACAACTTGTGGTGCTCCCAAGTGGGTGTGGGGGCACAAGGACATCCTCATTGGTCTCCAAGTGGATCACAAATGCCTGTAGACCATCTATAAGGGCTAGGATGGTGATGTAAGCCGTCCCTCTGCAGTGGGAGACATCCTCTAAACCTTGGAACATCTACCAAGTGTATGGTGCAAGTGTGGATCTGACTGAGCATGGTGAACCAGGTGCATCATCCTCATCCAAAAGGTGGAACATGAGGAATCAATGATTGGTGTTGGGGATCCATGAAGTAATATCTGCTATGGTGGAGTCCCATGGCTCTCAACGCTCACCCTACAAGTGCCAATGTGGCTATCTGGAGCCTAGGACCCCGTATAGGGAGACTAAGCCCCAAATGAAGACCCACCTGCAATCCTGCATAAGATCCAATGCATCCCCTTGCCCTCCAATACAAAAAGTAATTAGAATACTCAAGTAAGAAAGCTTACAAGTCATGGTCTCAACGGGGCACTTCATGGTGGCATGCTCTTCCATAGTGGGTTTTGGCATGTACAAGTGTCTTCAAGCTCAATAGGGGTTTAACCAAGGAACTTATTAGATGGTTTCAACCTCTAAAGGGGGTGACATGTCCATGGTACATCCTTTAAGTGGTAGGTGGCAAATGATATAATAATGGAATGGAGTGGGGTATCAAGGGAATCATCTAGACCACATGTTAAGGTGCATGGGTAACTATAATAATGGAAGCCCACACCTAGGTATATGAGTGTAGGAGTGAGCAAATCGTGGTACATGAGTTACCTCGACGTTTTTTCTCCACCCTTCTTCATATGCCTCTTTCTTTTTATTGATTTTTCTTCATAACTGCTCAGGGCTCCAGAGGATGAGAGCATGATGTGTAACATGTAGTAGTGGATACCCCCTTAAGATGGGGCGGTTCGTTACCCACCAGGGGTTGGGACAATCATGGGTTCCTTAATGATAGAGGGGGCTCATCTAGGGACTATAGGAACCATGGTGATGGCCATGGATAAGGGGTAGAGCTCATGTTTGGCTATTACCCATGTGCTAAATTTGTATGTCTTGCCCATATTTTACATTTTGTGGTACATTTCCTATTAAGAGTGGCCAAATTATGCTTTTTCTTTTCTTTTTAGCTGCATCAACCTTTGGGGCGTCGTTCCAGGCCCGACCCAAGGTATGGACAAGGGGAGCGGGAGGCTAAACCTATGTGGATTCGGATGGGGAAATGGATGAATTGGGCTAAAATGAGTGGAACGAGAGTGATGTAGGTGGTATCGAGAAGCGAGACCACACAACCAAAATCGGGATTTCCCATGTAGTGCCAGCCCAAATCCAAATGGTCAGAAAAGGAGATCCCATGTGACTTGGATACAAGGGTAACCACGAAATCGGGCAGTGGAGACAAGAATACGAGCCCAACCCACTCTTTCCGCCAAATCCCCCCACCAATTCATGCCCAAAAGTGCCCATGACAAGTAAGGAAAATTACTCAAATATACTAATGAATGCCATACCTTTGGGGTTGGGAGGCCCACCTTCAAACATACATTCATATCAAATGGGTGAGGGACCACATGGTTGGCTCAGGTGGCAAAGAAAATGGCACATCGAGCTATCTGGGGGCTACAAAGGGTTGTTGACTATCGGTTGAGGACCATATAGGAGAAATTTTTTCTCCTATATACACTACCCCCATGTGGTGGATAACAAGGCCAAGCTGCCCAATTAGGGCTTAGTGCGAATTAGCTAGGAAGGGAATTCTTGGTCTTGGAAAGGATCAATCAAGGGTTGTTGTGGTTTCCTTATAATCATTCCTCTTGGTGGCCATTATTTCCATTTTCATCCATAATTTCTCTTGCTCTAGTTGTTTGCCCTAGGATAAAACCCTAGTTTAGTTTAAGCTTCAACTTGAGGGCTTGTTGAGGGTTTCATGTACGTCTGCCTTGCTAATACTCATTATTGAAAACCTTTTCTTTACACCTTGACCTCGGGACATTCCCTTTTCCATGCTAATACTTAAACCCTAGGTCTAGTGTGCCTTCTTTTTGGCTTATTTATGGGAAGCACATTGCCTCCTCTCCATTGCTTGAGCCTTGTCCTTAAGTTGAGTCCTCCCTTAGAAGCCTTTTAGTCACCTTATACCTTGAAGCCTAGTATATCTCTTAGATGACCTATTTATCGAAATTCCTCCCATTGGTGAAAATCCATAAAGAGAAGGGGGTAATAGCTGTGGTGACAATGGGCTAGTGTCTCTTGGTCTAGTGATTGCTTTATAGCGTGCCCCTCCATAGGGCTTGCTATATTTTGTGGCAACACTCCATATCAGATGCTCATAAACAAACAAGCATAAGCACCCAATTGCAAAATGTTTAAAGTACCTTTTGAGTAGAGGCGAACCCAGTTTTGAACGAAATGCCTTTGTCTGCCGTTTGATCTCTTCTTGGCGAAGAGCCGCCCACATCTCCTCCCAAGGTGGAAGGGTCCCTTTTCCCAGTATACTCTGGACAAATACCTCTCATTGTTCTGAGACTGCATTCAGGGCTGTCCTCACCATTAATTCCTGATCCAGCGTGGCCCCTATGGAAGTCAATTGATCTCAGATCTCATCCAGTCCACCGAGGAAGGTGTCGATCAGTTCTCCCTTCTTCATCTGGTATGAC
The DNA here is from genome assembly GCA_000404065.3 of Pinus taeda. Taxonomy (NCBI): domain Eukaryota; kingdom Viridiplantae; phylum Streptophyta; class Pinopsida; order Pinales; family Pinaceae; genus Pinus; species Pinus taeda. Next base: position 28,311 of record APFE030275290.1, read on the forward strand.
TTCATCTGATTTTCTAGTAACATTCTTCTCTGCACATAAGTATGTTGGTACAATTTCTTTAGGGCCTCCCACATCTCATTTGCTGTTTCCTTCTTGGCAATGTGTGGTACTACATGGTCCTTGACCCCGTCAAGGATGATGGTCTTGGCCCTCGCCATTGCCTCCTCGTACTTCTTGTTATCAGCTGGGTCAACTGGGATCGCTATCGTCCTCAAGGCGAAGTGCTTGATACGATTTCTGTCAAGTACGAATAAGATTCTGGCATACCAGACTGCAAAGTTTGAGGCTTCGTCCAGTTTGTCCTGGTCTCTTACTCCACGTAGTGCCATGTTGCTCTTCTACTTCCCTCCTGGAAGTTCTCGATGTGGCTCCCTCTGAGTCTTGATTTCTCTCCTGGAAATCTTTCTGCCGATGTCGAGATGCCCCCTACTCTGATCGTCTGTGCAACTGCACCACTGATCCGGATTTCTTGGCTAGAAACCCTTGGTAGCAACTCCCTCCTTGCCCTGTTAGGTATTGTTTTGACTATAGTACCCCACCAACTCCACTCTGCAACTTTCCCATAACCTCCTAAACCCTAAAAACCTGAAGGTGAGAGCTCCTAGGCTCTGCACAATCCCAACACTAGCAACTCGGCCTCCTTAGCCAACTATGTCAGCCTTCCTAGCTTCTGCGTGGCTTTGCGTGAGTCTCCCTTTGTCTCCCTTAGTGTCTGCGCTGCCTCTCCCTGGCTCACCCTTGATGATGCAGGCACTGCGTTACCCTTCCGTTGTTGCTGCTCTGCTAGAAACAACTTCTGTCACTTGGGACAACTGTTTTCTGCTGCTGTTGCTCTGCTCGGCTGATGCCCTCAGTTCTCCTGTGATCTGCAATCACGCTTTGATACCACATTGAAGTTTCTAAGTCTACCAGTTAGAAACCCTCCATGCACTTTACTGATTTATTCCTACCTACTTGTTCCGTTACTTAACAAGTTTTTTACAATGTAAATATTGAAAATAAACACTAGTGCATGCTCAACATATTACATATCATCAATTGAAGGAAGTAGAAACAAGCATACAAAATGACACTGTTATTTTTGGACCAATGTCCCTGGAAAAACCCAATGCGGGAAAACCGGTGCAGCTATTTGAGGGTTTTCTTATTAAGCAATTTCAGAGTACAATCTGGGTGCCAAATCTGGCTTACCCAACAGAGAATGCCCTTGGCCATAGTACCTCTCAGTCTGAGACAAATGTCTCGGCTGAAACCATGGATAAACCCTTCGGCAGTTCCTCAGCTCCAATCTGCCCCAGAAACCCAGCGACTGCCTTTTTAGACTGCGTCAGCCTTTGTCTGCCCAACGCTGACCCTGCGTCACCCTAAATGGGCCTGCGTCAACCTCAAGAGGCCCTGCGTCAACTACGCTAGCCTCTTTGACCACTGCGCAACTCCTGGCTGCCTCTGCGTGGCCCTGGCTGCTACTGCGTCACTCTCTTTGGCTCCTACACTGATCTCCCGACACTGTCTCTGCCTCTTGTCTCTCTTTACTCACTGGCCCTCAACTGCAACTACGATCATTGATTCTATCTCCTTAGCAAACCCCGCTCTAGAGAATAGAATGATTGATCATCTGGTGTACTCTCCAAGTGACCCTCAAGCCTCCTCTTATACTTTTCTCGTTGACATATCAACGACCGAGATTAAGTCCCTAATCAACGACTAAGAGCACATCTGATGCTACGACAAATCAACAATCCGTACGGATCCCAAGCAGATCTAAAGGGAGACGGGTAGTTCCACAGGGTTCTAAATTTTAATTTTATTTTTTCTTTGACTTAAGTTGGGTTGGGGGTTCTCGGACACTCCCAAGGTGCTCCCTTTATGCTCTCTAGATGCTTCCTAGATGCTCCCTCATGGTAATGTTAAATTCTTAAAGTAAAAGTGGCATTCTCCTTTATTTTTCATTTTCATCATTTTACCTAAATTTTTAACATTACCATGAAATGACTCAGGATGTTTGAGAGTGGTTCTAGCCTCATTGGACTTCATATCGAGAAAATAGAATTTCATATCCTATTCAAAATTCAACAGACTTAACGTTTTTCAGGAATTCAGGATCAATGGGGTTGTGGCATTTCATTAGATTATATCATGTATGAGGGTATGCGATTAGCATTTAATCAAGAGCACCAAGCCCTAATGTACCCTAGTGTTGGTGGTGTTAACTATTGAACTCTCTTGTCATGCCCTTAGCAAAAAATTACCTTTCAATAAAGTCAAAATCATTGATCAAGCATGCTAATCTTTTTTCTAACATATTTTAAGGCTTGGATTAGGTAGTTTGATTAAAATTGGCAATGTTGACTAATATCCCTACACAATTGACGTAGAGGCAAAGGCTAGACAAGAGGAGAAGAATCTAGATTCTAGATGGTAGATGCTCGAATAGTTAATCATTAATGTACAATGGATTCCATATCTATCTTGATTTATGTACAAATATGCATGCTTCCATATCGTCTCCAACTAATTTGGTATTTTTGATGTTTTTTTAATATAAATGCAAAAAAATATAATTAATATATATATATATATATATATAGAATAGACACTTTGCTTCCTAGATTTTTGAAATGACGCTTTCGCGTCCCTTCTTCCAAAAAACGTCCCCACTTCGTGCAACATTGGGCTCACTTTCATCCATGTGCTTATGCCCGATGGGTGAGAAGTATATGGCTGATGCAAGTGGCAGAGATATCATGGCATATCATCAACTCTTGGTGGTTGTCATAGGCTAGTTGACTGACTGGCTGTCAAGAATAAGAGAAAGTTTTCTCTAGAGGGTTTCCCATTTTGGCTTGATGGCAACAATAATTCCGGGTGTATCCATTGTTACGATAGGGATAGTATTATTAGCAAAGAGTTGTCTAACCATTGAACTATTTGGATTAATGGGACAAGTAGAAGCCTCATTATTCTTCTTAGTAGTTTTTCTCTTTCTTGGAGCTATGGTCTCGACGAAAGAACAAGTAGGGGATTGAGTATGATTTGATTGAGGAGTCCCTAGAAGAGGATCTATCTTGTCGTTTGAGACATTCTCTTCAAAGGGATGAAGCTAGATCTTCAGATTACAGGGAGGTTGACATGGTTCCTCCCCAACAACGATGCCAAAAATGTTGCTTCAAAATCTATAAGGTCTTGTAGAGGGGTGCTCTACAAGGCAAACACTAGACTAAGTGACAACAATGAGGTGTGCCCCACTGTCACCAAAACCACTACGTGATGTTTTTTATGGACTTTCGCCAATGGGAGGCTTCCCTGTAGATAGGTCACCTATGAGAGATATTCTAGGATTAAAGGTTTGAGGTGACACAAGAGGCTACTAAAGGATGGCTCTTCTTAAGTACAAGGTTCAACGAATGGAAAAAGGGCAATTTGCTTCCTATAAAAAGGCCTAATTAGGGCACGCTACACCTAGGGCTTGATAAATAGCAAGCAAGAAGGAATTTCCTAAGGTCAATGTGCCAAGAAAAGGTTTCCAAAATGAATATTAGAAAGCCAATGGCATATGAAACCTTTAAAAAAATGCTGAAGTTGAAGCTTAGCCAACATAGGGTTTCTCTTAGGGCAAACTAACTAGGGCAAGGGAATTGAGGTCTAAGATGGATAGATTAGCCACCAAAGGAGGTTGATTAACCAAGTCTCCTCTTGATGTTGAATCCTTCCACCACCTTATATTCTCCTTCTAAGCAAATTCGATCCAAGCCCTAGTTTATGCTGCTTATCGTTAAGAGGACCGAAAATAGAAGAGAAAAAGAGAGCGAAATTCAATTTTGTGGATGAAATAAGGTTTGATCACCAATTGGACAAGGACAATGCCTAGTTCTTGGGTTGATGGAGTCTATGGATGTTATATATTAGCTAATTCTTGCAAAAGAGTAAGGATCTTTTGATGCCCTTGCACAAAACTCTAGCTATTATCTTTGCGAGGGATTAAAGACACTTGGGAGAGCTACAACAAGAGTTCACCAAGGGGATTACCATTCACATTCCATATATGAGTAATGCATACAATGAGGATATCTATATTCTTTACAATTAATCTTCAATAATCAATGTTGCAATAAAAAACCCTAGATAACCAATACATTCCGTACATTAGACTTAAGATCTAAAGTTCATTGATAACAATGTACACTTACAAGATAGAATGCATGTATAATCCACTATTGATCCAAGATAACTTCTCCAATGCCAATAAAATAGCTCTAATAAACAAAGTACTCCATAGATCCCATCTTCTCCAAGATACAAAGAGGCCGAAAATCTCCTAAGAAGGTTGAAATTGTCACAAGTGATTATGAATAGAATGAATGATACTCTCTATTTATTTGAGGAGGATGACATCTAATAAGCCTAATAAGCCCCTAAAAACAAGTTTGATGACAACATAAGCTTGGTTTACAAGCCAAACCTCTAACTTCAATCCTAAATGCAATAATAATCCCACACGTGTGAGCTGCTAGCCTTCTAGGGATGATGTCATGCTTGAAATAACCTCCATATGCCATGTCCAAGTGCTATGAGGCATCCAAGGTGATGTAGAAGCATGTAAAAATCAAGATTTGAGGGTTGGCCCTCAAATTCACCTCAATGGCTCCCTGTGGTCACAAGATACAGTTGGAGAATGATAAAGTGGTCTCCATGGGTCTCCAACTGCTCAAAGTGTCCATCTCTGCTCTAGCATTGAGGGCTTTCTAGGTGCAACTATCCCTCCCTAGTCTTTGAAGGTGAGACAATCCTCATCTGGGTCCTGAATTAGTTGCCATCCATCAAGTGGTGCTAAGGCCGGCCTATGGGCATGTTGGGTCAAGGTGTGTCATCCTGGAGAATCATCAAATCTAGTGCAAAGTGGTACAACGTCCTGGATGTAGGAGGTGCCCTGGTACATGTGTTAAATGCTACAACTGTTACTAGGAGGCTCAAGAGTCTCAACACTTCACCTGTTTGTGCCAATATGTTTCTCTATTGGCTAGGGTATTTGTTGGAAGGATGCTCAAGGGGTTACTGAACCACCTGAAATCACACCATAGATTCTAGTGAAAGCAACCATTCATTAGGGACAAAAATCATTATTGCATCTAAGTGAACCACGCTTGAGTGTCATGGGTTGTTTAATACTTCATATAAGCTTGAGTGTCATGGGCTATTTATTACTTCATATAAGGTTGAGTGTCATGGGCTATTTATTACTTCATATAAGCTTGAGTGTCATGGGCTATTTAATACTTCATGTAAGGATCCCCTTCCAAAATCAGGGCTTTGAACTCACAATGGTTTTTTCTCCCTAGGTAGGAGTGGCTAAAGGACAACCTTATTATGTGTTTCCAACCCTTGAGCAGAAGTAACATTTCCTCAATCCACCTTCAATTGATAGGTGTTAATCAATAATAATGATTGCAACAGAGGGGACAATACTTCATGGACAAGTGCCATAGTCAAAGGGACCAATTGATGGGGGTATCCACTTGTTGAGTGCATAGATGTGAGGAGTGAGCATTCGTAGATGCATGAGTCACCAACTCGACCGTTGTTTTTCCAGCCCTTTTGTGCGTCTTTTACTTTTTCTTGATATTTCCTTGTATTATTGCTCATAGCTCGAGGGTTAGAGCTTGCTTTGAATGATATAACAATTGTATTAACCCCTTAATGATGATTTGATTCATTGCTCATCAGGGTTGTGACATTCAAGGGTTCCTTATTTTGATGCAATGGAGCAACATGTGCTTAGGAATTGGGTGATGGCCATAATAAATGAGGTAGAGCTCATGCTAGGCTTTTGCCCATGTGCTAATTTGTATGTCCCCGACCATCTTATACATTATGCTATTGTTTATTCTAATTTTTCTATGGCCATAGTATGCTCTTTCTCTTTCTTGTAATTGCATCGACCTCCTAAGGCAAAGTTTTAGGCCCTACCCAAGTATGTGGACATATGGATGCCAAATCCCAAAGAACCAATGGTTAGTTGAACCAAAAGAAGGGAGGTGAGATAAGGGCTTGTAATGTATGATGGAAAGTGTCAAGTGTGACACAGGGATAGATGGAACTACACATCTCAATCAGGTTCCCAAGTAGTGCCCCCTCCTATACCAATGAGACCATTAGGGGAGGTCCCACTCAACTAGGATCGAAGATTAAATCCCCTTCTAAGGCGACAGAACAAGATCACGATCAAAACCCATCTCCTTCCAAATCACCCCATACTCCATATTAAATGCCCAAAAACAAACAATCATAAGCACTTGATTACAAAATGATTAAAATACCTTTTGAGTAGAGGTCCACTTGATGGGGGAGAAGTGTATGGATGATGCAAGTGGTGTAGATATCGTAGAAAATCCTGTAGATTCACAAGTTCATGCAATGTACTGAAGCAAAAGACAGGAATCTACTTCTACTTTCAACCAGCGGAAGCCAATAGATCGATGAAAACAATATGAACAAGAAGAAGATAAATCAATGGCACATGACACAATAAGTTTTCCTGGGGAAAGCCACTGCTCAAAACCCCACCTATCTGTATTGCGTTAAATCAGAAATATGAGTGTAGATACAAAGCTTGTTCTCACTAGAACAACTCCGCACAAGTATGATCAACTCTGTCATCTCACAAGCTAGCTCAAGCTAAATCCTTAGCCTATTTCGCAGCTCTCCAAGCCCCTAATCTCTTGCATAATTCCTAGGATGAATAGCTCGTATTTAAAGGGAATTCTTGCTTTCAAAACTACACAATCCAAACATAGGTCAATCTCTGATGCATGCATGATATTTACACTTCAGTAAATAATACCATTGATAGTACACTATCCCTGCACTCTAGTCTAAACTGGGTCTTTCTCTGAACTGTCATGAGGGAATATTCAGTTAACTAGAGTAGGACTAGTGGATGCATTAGTGCACCAACTGACTGTTAGTCCTCTATTAGTTCCAAAAACAATTTAGAACTAATTTAATTGAACTTAACTGAGTAAACTGAGTGATCTAATTTCCAACTCAATTTAAATTCATACTAGACCCCGAAAACTTAGGGAGAACATATACATGACTACAGAAAGACTTCCAAGTCGAAATTCCTAAACTAATTAAGTTAATTGAACTTAATTAACTATTTACAAGTTGCTATGAGAATAGAATTCGATTTTAATTCTCAGTTTAATTCAAGGACAAATTGAACTGCAATTTCTTGTTGCCATTTCTCAAAACTCCCTCTCAACAAGAAAGGGATTATTAGCTACCCCGATCCTATCTTTGTGAAACTCGAATTTACATCTTGACAATGCCTTTGTCAAAATGTCAGCATCTTGCTCCTTTGTGGGAATGTACTCTAACAACATAATCCGCCCCAATACACAATCTCTAAGATGATGATATCAGATATCAATATGCTTGGACCGATCATGAAAAACTGGATTTTCAAAGAGTTTGATACATCTCTGGTTATTGCAGTAAATCATAGTTGGATCCATCTGTTGACCAAACAAACCAACCAGAATCTTCCTCATCCAGATGGCCTCACATGCTGCATGACTTGCAACCATGGACTCTGCCTCTGCCGAACTAAGTACAACTGATGTCTGTTTCCTGTTGTATCAAGAAATTGTTGCTGACCCAATACTGAAGATCCCTCCTGATGTGCTCTTCTGGTCAAATGGATCCCCTGCCCAATCTGCATCAGTGAAGCCTTGAAACTTCACTCCCTCTGTCCATCTGTAGCATAATCCATACTGAGTAGTGCCCTTGAGGTACCTCAACACATGCTTTTTTGCCTTCCAATACAACTTGGTAGGCCTAACCATCACTTGACTAAGTTGGTTAACTGCATTGCATATATTTGGTCGTGTGTCCACCAAGTACATGAGTGAACCCACAAATTGCTTGTAAACAGTGGTTTCCACTATTTCCCCTGAAGTAGCATCCTCCTTCCTCCAGTTACCTGCTAGAGGAGTCTCCATGGGTTTGTTGCTCTCCATGCGGAATCACTTGAGTATCTCGTTGGCATATTTGCCTTGAGACACAAACAACTCTCCATCTCCCTGCCATACCTCCATGCCAAGAAACTAATGCATGAGCCCCATGTCCTTCATCTCAAACTCTCTTGCAAGGTCCTCTTTGCAAGACTTGATCAACTTATCATCACCTGTCAGTATGAGATCATCAACATAAAGTACAATGATCAACAGTTTACCTTCCACCACTATTGGTACAGGTTCGCATCCACTTCACTCTTCGTGAAGCCCAACCTGGTGAAGTAGCTATCTATCTTGGTGTACTGAGCATGGGGTGCTTGCTTCAACCCATACAACGCTCTCTTGAGCTGGCACACATGCGACTCACGGTCAAAGGTCTCAGAACCTTCAGGCTGCTCTATATACACCTCTTCCTCAATCATGCCATTAAGGAAGGCTGTATTCACATCCATCTGATGTATCTTCCAACCCATCTATGCTGATAGTGCCAATATAGATCTGATTGACGAGTACCTTGCAATAGGAGAAAAGGTCTCATCACAGTCAATCCCCTCTACCCGTGAAAAGCCACAGGCCACAAATCTCGCCTTATGCTTCTCCACACTACCATCTGTAGCTTGCTTTACCTTGTAAAGCCAACGGGAGCTCACCCTTGACTTGTCCTTCGGTCTCGGGACCACATCCCAAACACTGTTATGAACTATGTAGTCATACTCCTCCACCATGGCATCAACCAAACTGGCTGTTGCACTACTTCCTTAAAGGAAGATGGCTCTGTCACAACACATTCGCCCATAAGAGCCATGTATCCAGTGTACCTCTCAGGTGACCTCCTCTTCCTGTGCTAAGAAGTGGGTGCTCCCACATTCTCCCATGCATCATCCAACAATCTGTCAGCCTCTCTGGTGCGTTTCCTTCCCTCTCTAGAAGACTCTGCCTGAGTGGATGTCTCCACTCCCGGATTCTCTGCATGTGGTTGCTCCACATCACTCTGAAGCTCCTCAACCTTAGGAGCTGAAAGCTCCTCATTTGCATGTAGCTCAAGCTTCCTCTCAAGGGAAACTCGCATGGCCTTATCCTCATTGAATTTGACATCCTTGCGAACCACTGTCATCCTTTTGGTCGACAAGTACACACGATAGTTGTGAGGTGTATCAGTGTACCCCACGAATATCCCCAACTCTGCTGTCGACTCAAGCTTCTTTCGTGCATCTTTAGTCACATGGAAATATACCGAGGACCCAAAAATCCTGAAGTGACCAACATCTGGCCTCTTACCGGAATAAGCTTCCTCAGGTGTCTTCATCTCAAGTATTCGATGTGGGAAACGGTTCTGAACATAAACTGCTGTGTTGCATGCCTTAGCGCACAAGTGTAGTGGTAGGCCCTAATTATGCAACATCGCCCTCGCTGCCCCTACTATGCTTCTGTTCTTCCTCTCGGCCACCCCATTCTGTTGAGGGTTATGGGGTGCCGTCAACTCTTGTTTAATCCCTTTTGTTGCACAGAAGTTTTTAAACTCGTTTGAGACACCACCGTTATGACTTCGTAGAGCTTTAACCTTCTTGCCCGACTCTTTCTCCAACAATGTTTTAAACTCACAAAACTTTGTGAAGGTTTGATCCTTTCTCTACATGAAAAATATCCAACATTTACGAGAATAGTCATCAACAAATATAACATAATACCTGTGTTTGGCTGTGGATTCTGTCAATAATGGTCCACACACATCTGAATGGATTCACTCTAGAATAAATTCTGCTCGACTGTCTCTATCGTGAAAGGAAGACTTGGTGTATTTTCCCAAAGTACACTCGTTGCATGTATCAACTTGCTCAAGCCTACCTTTGGGAAGATTGGTAGATATCTGTTGCAATATCTTCAAAGCCCCATGATGCAAGTGGCCCAATTGCCTGTGCCACAACTCACCAACATCTCGACTCTGCACCCTTTTTGCTTTTGTGCTTAAAGCAACACACTCCTCTACCTCCAGCTTATAGGGATTCTTCACTCGAATCCCTATCTTCTTTACTTGACGTGTGGCTATGTGTCAAAGGAAAGCCTTTCCTTTTGAGAAGATCACATCATAGCCTCTATCCTCAAGCATGGCAGTGGATACTAATTTCTTCTTCAACCTAGGCACATACATAAAATTCTTCAAGGTGAGTGGAGCCCCATGCTCCCTCTGAAAAATAATCGTGCCCAATCTAGTAACACTGTACTTCCCGTCGTTACCCATCTCGATATGCATTCGGACATCTTTCTCCTCCACGTCACTGAATAACTCTTTGTCGCCAGTGATGTGGAATGAAGCTCCATTGACTAAGTACCATACACTTCCCATCATGGATGACACCATGCATGCAATAAGGGAAAAGTCCGATTCGAATTGAGAGCCCAAAGCCTCACCTGCCGCTCCTCCTGAGGACTTCTTCTTAGACTTCTTGATTGGACTATTTGTAGCAAAATTGCCCAGCTCATGACAATGAAAGCACTTAACTTTTGTCATGTCTTTCTTCTTACCTCCATGATAAGAATCCGATTTGGAATGGGAAGCTTTCCCTTTCCCCTTCTTCGCCTTAATCGCTAAGGCACAATTCTTTTCATCATCATTCTTTGATGAAGAGCCATCCTTGGTGTTCCTCTTGATCTCCTCCTGCATCAAATCTGACCACAGTTGTTTCCAATCCAGCGACTTCTCCCTACCATTGATAGAGTCCTGATAACTATGCCAACTCTTTGGGAATCCTAGAAGAGCAAGACTCACCATATCATCCTCGGCAACCATGATTCCAACACTTCCAAATTCATCACGACATTGAGTGAACTTGGTCATGTATTTTGGAATAGTCTCGCCTTTCTCCATTTTGATTTTTCGAAGTTTGTCCTTCAGTGCCAATTTCCTTTGGTCACTGTTGTTCTGATACAAGTCTGTAAATGTTTTCCACATAGCATATAGAGTTTCCTTGCCATGAAGACTCGAGACAATGTGGTCTCGAACTCCCTTAAGGATTATTCGCCTCGCCTTTTTCACACACTTCTTCCATTCAACCGAATTCTGTGCATCCGATGTTGTTGGCTTAGGAATTTCTTGATCAACGAATTCCTTCAAGCCATTATCCTCTAGCACAACCTCCATTCTGTCCCTCTAGACTATAAAATTTGAGCTGCCTTACAAGGCATACTCAAGCCGCAAACCGTAGAACGCCATTTACCGATCCTAAAGTATGTGTTGCAAATTCGAATTTCACCTGTAACCCAAAACTCAAAACTTCGAAATCTCCTCTAGTATATTGTTCTCAACTTTGGTACCATGTAGAAAATCCTATAAATTCACAAGCTCATTCAATGTGCAAAAGACAATAATCTACTTCTACTTTCAACCATTGGAAGCCAATAGATCGATGAAAACAATATGAACAAGAAGAAGATAAATCAATGGCACATAACACAATAAGTTTTCCTGGGGAAGCCACTGCTCAAAACCCCACCTATCTGTGTTGCATTAAATCAAAATTATGAGTGAAGATACAAAGCTTGTTCTCACTAGAACAATTCCGCACAAGTATGCTCAACTATCTCAGCTCACAAGCTAGCTCAAGCTAAATCCTTAGCCTATTCCACAACTCTCCAAGCCCCTAATCTCTTGCATAATTCCTAGAATGAATAGCTCGTATTTAAAGGGAATTCATGCTTCCAAAACTACACAATCCAGACATAAGATGAATCTGTTATGATGCATGCATGATATTTACAATCCAGTAAATAATACCACTGATAGTACACTGTCCCTGCACTTTAGTCTCAACTAGGTCTTTCTCTGAACTGACATGCATGAGTTTCTCATTAGGGAATCTTCAGTTAACCGGAGTAGGACTAGTCGATGCATTAGTGCACCAACTGATTGTTAGTCCTCTATTAGTTCCAAAAACAATTTAGAACTAATTTAATTGAACTTAACTCAGTAAACTGAGTGATCTAATTTCCAACTCAATTTAAACTCATACTAGACCCCTAAAACTTGGGGAGAACATATACATGACTACAGAACGACTTCCAACTCAAAATTCCTAAGCTAATTAAGTTAATTAAACTTATTTAACTATTTACAAGTTGCTATGAGAATAAAATTCGATTTTAATTCTTAGTTTAATTCAAGGACAAATTAAACTGGAATTTCTTGTTCCCATTTCTCAACACTCCCTCTCAAGAAGAAAGGGATTATCAACGACCCCAATCCTGTCTCTATGAAACTCGAATTTACATCTTGACAATGCCTTTGATAATATGACAACATCTTGCTCCTCCATGGGAATGTACTCTAACAACATAACCTGCCTCAATACACAATCTCTGAGATGATGATATTGGATATCAATATGCTTGGACCGATCATGAAAAACTGGATTTTCAGAGAGTTTGATACAACTCTGGTTATCACAGTAAATCATAGTTGGATCCATCTGCTGACCACACAAACCAACTAGGATCTTCCTCATCCAGATGGCCTCACATGCTGCCTGACTCGCAACCATGTACTCTGCCTCTACCGAACTGAGTGCAATCGATCTATGTTTCCCGTTGTACCAAGAAATTGTTGCTGACCCAATACTGAAGATCCTTCCTGATGTGCTCTTTCAGTCAGATGGACTCCCTGCCCAATCTACATTGGTGAAGCCTTGAAGCTTCACTCCCTCTGTCCGTTTGTACCATAATTCGTACTAAGTAGTGCCCCTGAGGTATCTCAACACATGCTTTGTCGCCTTCCAATACAACTTGGTAGGCCTAACCACTGCTTGACTAAGCTAGTTAACTGCATAGCACATATCCGGTTGTGTGTTCACCAAGTACATGAGTGAACCCACAAGCTGCTTGTAAACAATAGCTTCCACTACTTCCCCTGAAGTAGCATCCTCCTTCCTCCAGTTACCTGCTAGAGGAGTCTCTATGGGTTTGCTGCTCTCCATGCCGAATCTCCCGATTATCTCATTGGCATACTTGCCCTGAGACAGAAACAACTCCCGATGTCCCTGCCATACCTCTATGCCAAGAAAGTGATGCATGAGCCCCATGTCCTTCATCTCAAACTCTCTTGGAAGGTCCTCCTTGCAAGACTTGATCCATTGATCATTACTTGTTAGTATGAGATCATCGACATAAAGTACAATGATCAATAGTTTACCTTCCACCACTATGTGGTACAGGTTCGCATTTGCTTCACTCTTCGTGAAGCCCAACTCGGTGAAGTAACTATCTATCCTGGTGTACCAAGCACGGGGTGCTTGCTTCAACCCATACACCGCTCTCTTGAGCCAGCACACATGCGACTCACGGTCAAAGGTCTAAAAAGATTCGGGCTGCTTTATGTGGACCTCTTCCTCAATCATGCCATTAAGAAGGCTGTCTTCACATCCATCTGATGTATCTTCCAACCCATATGTGCTGATAGTGCCAATATAGATCTGATTGACAAGTACCTTGCAACATGAGCAAAGGCTCATTATAGTCAATTCCCTCTACCCGTGAAAAGACACGGGCCACAAATATAGCCTTATGTTTTTCCACACTACCATCTGCAGCTTGCTTTACCTTGTAAAGACAACAGGAGCTCACCACTGACTTGTCCTTCGGTCTCAGGACCACATCCCAAACACTATTACGAACTATGGAGTCATACTCCTCCACCATGGCGTCAACCCAAATCGGCTGTTGCACTGCTTTCCTAAATGGTTTGGATCTAGTTGAAGGAAAAATTAAGAAGTCTACAGATGAGTCAAGTGAAGCAAAGAAAGTAAAGTTTAGAGAAACAAAAATATTAGCTATGAACCTTATAGTGGATGGAGTTAAGGATAACCTAATTCTATAGATATCCAACTTAAATTTTGCCCAATAAATGTATGAGGCTCTCTCCAAGTTATTCACAATCAAGAGCATTGGTCAAATAACAAGCCTCAAGAATGAACTAAGAACTGTTAAAATGACAAATGATGATACCGTCTCATCATATTTTATAAGGATATCTAGAATCAAAGATGAACTCCAAGCAATAGATGAAGTTGTCCGAGAATAAGAGCTTGTAATTACTGTCATTCTAGCACTACCAAAATCTTGGAGTGCCTTTGCATTTGGGCTTAATAGCTGGAAAGATACTCCAGCATTTGAACAAATGTCAAATGCTTGTAGTTAAGAAGAAGCTAGAATATTGTTAGTAAACAACAAGGAGGAGGATAAAGAAGAAAACACCTCGAATGCCTATTCTTCTCATCACAAGAAGAAGGAAACCTTCAAGAAGTTAAAAGGACCCATTGATAAGGTTATTTTGGGCCATCAACATTTCTAGTGCCAAAATTGTTGATGGCCCAAAATGACCTTATCAACATGTAAGGGAGACCATCCAGTCGGGAACTTAAAGCAACTCCTTTTCTGTTTGGAATGATGGTTCCAGATTTGAAACTTGGGGAGGAAATTCTTTGCAAAGGGAGGGTTTTTTGCACTACTGTAGGGAGCAATATTTTTGTAGAGAATTAGCTAGTTTGGATGAGACTTGTGGAGATTAAAAGAGATGTATTTCAGCTATGAAAATCTCATCCTATCATGAAATTTTTAGAGAATTTCATGTAGTGAAAGGCTTTGATCAAATCTTTAATTCTTGTATGTTGGAATTTCTAAGTGTAACTGTTAGAAACCCTTCATGTAGTTTTCTGATTTATTTCTGCCTACTTGTTCTGATTAATTAACAAGTTATTTACCATGTAAATATTGAAAATAAATACAAGTACATGCTCAACACATTGCAGATCATCAACTGAAGGAAACAAAACAAGCACACAAGTGACACCGTTGTTTTTGAACTAATGTCCCCGGAAAAACCCAATGTGGGAAAACCGGTGCAGCTATCTGAGGGTTTTAATTATTAAGCAGTTTCAGAATACAATCTGGGTGCCAAAACCGACTCACCCAACAGAGAATAATCTCGGCAGTAGTACCTTTCCTTCGGAGACATATTCTGGTTGAAACCCCGAATAAACACTCCGACAACTCCCAACTCCAATCTGCCCCATGAAAAATCCCAGCGTCTGCCTCTAGGGATTGCGTCAGCCTCTCGAGCCCAGCGTCAGCCCAATAACCCCTGCGTCAACCTTTGGAGCCACTACATCAACCTCTGGAGACTCTGTATCACCCACGTTGGCTCTCTGAGGCACTGCGCAACTCCTAGCTGGCTCTGTGTGGCGTCTAGCTGGCTCTGCATCCCTCTCTCCTGGCTTCTGTGCTGATTCTCCCGATACTCTTTCTGCATCTCTGCTTCTGTATTCATTGCCCCTCAGCTACAACTTTGATCACTCTTTCGACTTTCTTAGCAAACCCAGCCCTAGAAAATCGAAATTTTGATCAATTTGATGTGTTCTCCAAGTGACCCTCAAGCCTCCTCTTATACTTTTCTTTTTGACATTTCAATGACCGAGATTAAGTCCCTAATCAATGGCTAAGATTAACTCTAGCTTGATCCATGATTTTTAGACCCTTCTAACACAGTTTTATATTAATTCACATTAATATTTTATTTTTCCTAAGTTTAGACTTAGGGACTTCATTAAAAATATTAATTATTTTAATATCTCCCAAACTGGTTAGATTATGCCCAAACCATTTATGGGTATTGGAGATCTCATGTGCTTTAGCCTCTCCACCAATTTTCGTGGCTAGAGCACATCCGATGCTACCCCAAATCAACACTCCCTCTTAGCGAGGACTGTGCTCTAGTAATACTCCTCATTGAGCATCACCCTGATCATTTGACATCGATCCTTGTGCTAATCCTAGGCCTGCTGCCCAACATCCACTGCACTGCTGCATCATGTACTGCTACCCATGGCCCTACCACTGCCACCGCTGCATTTGTACGACAACTCCCTCTGCATCTGTTCTGCTACCCATGGCCCTGCCATTGCCACTGTTGCATCTGCACTGCAACCCCTCTCATCATGCTGCATCTGCACTACAACCCTTCTCATCATGTTGAATCGTGCTACCCATAGCATTGCCATTGCTAATTTCTGTACTGCAACTCAGTTACTGAGAAGTAAGTAACTGATCTCCCAACTACTGACATCCCTGTCAGGCTAGAAACACTCCCGATTGTGAAGCTCTCTCTGTCACTGACAAGTGCTCCCTCTCTGACCTCTGCGTTGCTGCAACAACTCAGTGCATCTCGCACTGCTGCCTCACGCTGTCTTGGGACTCCTGCACTGTAGCTCCCTCTGTTGCTCCATCCGCATTCGTCTCTAATGACATTCGCCAGTCCTGCTACTACCCTTCGGGGCTCCCGTAGCAGAGGTATAATCCAAGAGGTTGGGTACCTTTAGGATCCTACCCCTCATTGCCTGTAGTCCATTTGACTACAACTCGACGTCTCTCCACTTCCGCTCAAGTGGCGTGTGAGCACTCATGGCACAGTGATCATCTGTCTCCACTTCCTTCTCCGCCTTTATTGGTGCAACCTTGATCTCAAAAGCCTCTCCCTTGCTCTTCTTCCTCGGACACTGGCTGGCATAGTGACCCGGTTCCCCACAGTGGAAGCATTTGACCTTGGAGAGGTCCTCCTTCCGTTTCTCTTGCTTTCCCTCAGATGCTAGGGAAACATCCTCCTCTGTTGGAATTTCTAAGTCTAACCCGTTAGAAACCCTTCATGTACTTTCTGATTTATTCCTACCTACTTGTTCTGTTAATTAACAAGTTATTGACCATGTAAATACTGGAAATAAATACAAGTACATGCTCAACACATTACAGATCATCAACTGAAGGAAACAAAACAAGCAACACAAGTGACACCGTTGTTTTTGGACCAATGTCCCCGGAAAAACCCAATGCGGGAAAACCGGTGCAACTATCTGAGGGTTTGATTTATTAAGCAGTTTCAAAATACAATCTGGGTGCCAAATCTAGCTCACCCAATAGAGAAAAATCTCGATAGTATTACCTCTCTACTCGAAAGCAGATATTCTAGCTAAAACCATGGATAAACACTTCGGTAGCTCAACAGCTCCAATCTGCCTCACGAAACCCCAGCGTCAGCCTCTAGGGATTACGTCAGCTTTCTCTGGCCCATGTTAGCCCAACATCACTCTGGCTTGGCCTGCGTCAGCCTCTGGAGGTACTACGTCAGTCCTTTGGCCCTCTGTGTCACTCGTGCTGGCCCTCTAAGGCATTGTGCAGCTCCTAGCTGCCTCTGCCTGAGCCCTGGATGGCTCTGTGTGTGAACCCTTGGCTGGTTCTGCGTCCCTCTCTCTCGCTACTGTGCTGATCCTCCCGGTGCTCTCTCTGCTTCTGTATTCACTGCCCCTCAGCTGCAACTCTGATCACTCTCTCAATTTTCTCATCAAACCCAACCCCAAAAAGTCGAAATCTTGATCTCTTGGTGTGTTCTCCAAGTGACCCTCAAGCCTCCTCTTATACTTTTTTTGTTGACAAATCAGTGGCCGAGATTAAGTCCCTAATCAACGACTAAGATTAGATCTAGCTTGATCCATGACTTTTGGACCATTCTAACACAGTTTTATATTAATTCACATTAATATTTTATTTTCCCTAAGTTTAGACTTAGGGACTCCATTAAAAATATTAATTATTTTAATATCTCCCAAACTGTTTAGAATCTGCCCAAACCCTTTTTGGGTATTGGAGATCTCATGTGCCTTAGCCTCTCCACGAATTTTCTTGGCTAAAGCACATCCGATGCTACCCCAAATCAACACTCCCTCCTAGCGAGGACTGTGCTCTAGCAATACTCCTCACTGAGTAGGACCTTGATCATTTGGCATCGGTCCCTGTGCTGATGCTTGGCCCGTTGCCCATCATCTGCACTGCTGCATCCTGAAATGCTACCCTTGGCCCTGCGACTACCATTGCTGCATCCGCACTGCAACTACCTCTCATCCTGTTGCATCGTGCTGCCCATAGCACTGTCACTGCTAACTGCTGCACTGCAACCCAGTTACTGAGAAGTAAGTAACTGATCTTCTAACTCTGACATCTTCGTCAGGCTAGAGACACTCCCGATGCTGAAGCTCCCTCTGTCGCTGACAAGTGCTCCCTCTTTGACCTCTGCGCTGCTGCAACAACTCTATGCATCTCACACTGTTGCCTCACGCTGTCCTAGGACTCCTGCATTGTAGCTCCCTCTGTCGCTCCATCCGCATCCGTCTCTACCGACATCTGCCAGTGTTGCTACTCCTCTTTGGGGCTCCTGTAGCAAGGTATAATCCAAGAGGTTGGGTACCTTGAGGATCCTACCCCTCATCGCCTGTAGTCCGTCTGACTATAGCTCGATGTCTCCCCACTTCCACTCAAGTGGTGTGTGTGCACTTATGGCACAATCATCGTCTGTCTCCACTTCCTTCTTTGCCCTTGCTGGCGCAACCTTGGTCTCGGAGGCCTTTCCCTTGCTCTTCTTCCTTGGACACTGGGTCACATAATGACCTAGCTCCCCATAGTGGAAGCATTTGACCTTGGAGAGGTCCTCCTTTTCCATTTCTCCTGCTTTCCCTCAGATGCTAGGGCAGCATCCACCTCCTCCTCCTCCTTGATTCTGATCCCCTTGCCGCTGCTTACCGCCTTGCTCAGCCTTCTGATCTCTTCTTGGCGAAGAGCAACACACATTTCCTGCCAATTTGGAAGGGTTGCCCTGCCCAGTATGCTCTGGACAAACACCTCCTAGTCTTCTGAGACTGTGTTTAGGGCTGTTCTCACCATCAACTCTCCATCCGGCGTGGCCCTTATGGAAGTCAGCTGATCCCAGATATCCTTCAATCGACCAAGGAAGGGGTTGATCTATTCTCCCTTCTGCATTTGGTATGATCGCAGCTGATTTTCTAGTAACATCCTTCTCTACACAGAAGTATGCTGGTACAATTTCTTTAGGGCCTCCCACATCTCATTTGCCATGTCCTTTTCGGCAATATGTGGTACTACATGGTCCTTGACACTGTCAAGAATGATGCTCTTGGCCCTCGCCATTGCCTCCTCGTACTTGTCGTTATCAGCTGGGTCAACTGGGATAGTTATTGTCTTCAAGGAGAAGTGCTTGACACAATTTCTGTCTAGAACGGATAGGATTCTGGCCTTCCAGACTACGAAGTTTGAGGCTCCGTCTAGTCTGTCCTGGTCTCTTACCCTGTTCACTGCCATCTCACTGCTCCTTTACTTCCCTCTTGGAAGTTCTTGGTGTGACTCCCTCTAAGCCTCGATTTCCCTCCGGGAAGCCCTTCTGCCAATGTCGAGATGCCCCCACTCCGATCGTTAGTGCAATTGCACCACTGATCCGGATTTCTCCGCTAGAAATCCTCGGTAGCAACTCCCTCCTCCTTGGCCTTGCCCTCTTAGGTACTGTTCTGACTACAGTACCCCACCATCTCCACTCTGCAACTTACCCACAGCCTCCTAAACCCCAACAAACTGAAGGTTAGAGCTCCTAGGCTCTGCGCAATCCTGACACCGACAAATTAGCTTCCTTGGCCAACCGCGTTAGCCCTCCTGGCCTCTACATGGCTTTGCGTGAGCCTGTCTTTGCCTCCCTCAACCTTTGTGCTGCCTCTTCTTGGCTCAAACTTGATGATGCAGATATTGCGTCACCCCCTCCTTGCTCCTTCTTTGCTAGGAACAACTTCTGTCACTTGGGACAACTGTTTTTTGCTGTTGCTGTTCTGCTTGGCTGATGTCCTCAATTCTCCTGTGATCTGCAACCACGCTTTGATACCATGTTGGAATTTCTAAGTCTAACCCGTTAAAAACCCTTCATGTACTTTCTGAGTCTAGCCCATTAGAGCCTTGGTCTTGGAAGCCTCTCCCTTGCTCTTCTTCTTCAGACATTGGCTCGCATAGTGACCCAGTTTCCCACAGTGGAAGCATTTGACCTTGGAGAGGTCCTTCTTCTTCCGTTTCCCCGGCTTTGCCTCAGATGCTAGGGCAACATCCTCCTCTTCCTCCTTCTTGATTCTGATCCCCTTGCCGCTGCTTCCATCCTTGATTAGCCTTCTAATCTCTTCTTGGCGAAGTGCCGCCCACATTTCCTCCCAATCTGGAAGGGGTCGCCCTACCTAGTATGTTCGGGACAAACACCTCCTAGTCTTTTGAGACTGTGTTCAGGGCTGTTCTCACCATCAATTCTTGATCCAATGTGGCCCCTTTGGAAGTCAGTTGATCTCCTTCAATCGACCGAGGAAGGTGTCGATCTGTTCTCCCTTCTGCATCTGGTATCACTGCAACTGATTTTCTAGTAGCATCTTCCTTTGCAGGGAAGTATGCTGATACAACTTCTTTAGGGCCTCCCATATCTCATTTGTCGTATTCTTCTCGGCAATGTGCAGTACTACATGGTCCTTGACCCTGTCAAGGATGATGCTCTTGGCCCTCGCCATTGCATCCTCGTACTTATCGTTATCAGTCGGGTCAACTAGGACTGCTATTGTGCTGAAGGCGAAGTGCTTGAGACGGTTCCTGTCTAGAACAGATAAGATTCTGGCCTTCTAGACTACGAAGTTTGAGGTTTCGTCCAGTTTGTCCTGGTCTCTTATCCCGTTCACTACCATCTCGCTGTTCCTCTACTTACCTTCTGGAATTTCTCAGTGTGACTCCCTTTGAGCCTCGATTTCCCTCCTGGAAACCCCTCTGCCAATGTCGAGATGCCCCCACTCTGATCCTTAGTGCAACAACACCACTAATCCGGATTTCTTGGCTAGAAATCCTCGGTAGCAACTCCCTCCTCCTTGGTCTTGCCTTGTTAGGTACTGTTTTGACTATAGTACCCCACCAGCTTCACTCTGCAACTTACCCACAGCCTCCTAAGCCCAACAAACTAAAGGTTAGAGCTTCTAGGCTCTGCGTAATCCCGGCACCAGCAAAATCTGCACCTCCTGGCCACGGGTGTTAATCCTTCCTGACTGAGAAAGTTGACCGAGCATTGCGTAGGTCGAGTCTACTCCCCTTTGCCACTGCACTGATCCTCTTCTCGGCTCAAACTTGATGACGCAGGGATTGCATCACCCCTTCCTTACTGGTTCTCCGCTAGGAATGACTTCTGTCACTTGGGATAGCTGTTTTTGTTGTTGCTGCTCTGCTTGGCTGATGCCTCAGTTCTCCAGTGATCTGCAACCACGCTCTAATACCATGTTGGAATTTCTAAGTCTAATTGTTATAAACCCTTCATGTACTTTTCTGATTTATTTTTGCCTACTTGTGCTGATTAATTAACAAGTTATTTACCATGTAAATACTGAAAATAAATACAAGTACATGCTCAACACATTACAGATCATCAACTGAAGGAAACAAAACAAGCACACAAGTGACACCGTTGTTTTTGGACCAATGTCCCCGAAAAAACCCAATGCGGGAAAACTAGTGTAGCTATCTGAGGGTTTTAATTATTAAGCAATTTCAGAATACAATCTCGGTGCCAAAACCGGCTCACCCAATAGAGAATAATCTTGGCAGTAGTACCACTCCTTCGGAGACAGATATTCCAGCTGAAACCTCGGATAAGCACTCTGACAACTCCCAACTCCAATCTGCCCCACGAAAACTCCTAGTGTCTGCCTCTAGGGACTGCGTCAACCTCTTTGGCCCAACATCAGCCCAATAACCCCTGCGTCAACCTCTGGAGGCACTGCGTTAGCCTCTAGAGCCTTTGCGTCACCCACGTTGGCTTTTTGAGGCACTGCGCAGCTCCTGGCTACCTCTGCGTGGGCCCTAGCTAGCTCTGTGTGGCCTCTCGCTGGCTCTGCGCCCCTCTCTCCCGGCTTTTGCGTTGATTCTCCCGGTACTCTCTGCCTCTCAACTACAACTCTGATCACTCTTTTGACTTCCTCAACAAGCCCTGCCCTAGAAAATCGAAATCTTGATCAACTCGATGTGTTCTCCAAGTGACCCCCAAGCCTCCTCATATACTTTTCTCGTTGACATTTCAACGGCCGAGATTAAGTCCCTAATCAACGACTAAAATTAACTCTGGCTTGATCCATGACTTTTGGACCCTTCTAACACAGTTTTATATTAATTCACATTAATATTTTATTTCCCCTTCCCTGAGTTTAGACTTAGGGACTCCATTAAAAATATTAATTATTTTAATATCTCCCAAACTGGTTGGATTCTGCCCAAACCATTTCTGGGTATTGGAGATCTCATGTGCTTTAGCCTCTCCACCAATTTTCGTGGCTAGAGCACATTTGATGCTACCCCAAGTCAAAATTGTACACTATTGTCAGAGATAGAGACTAATTGGTGGCCTGCATTTAATAAAATTTGAGGCAATTCTTGATACAGATAAGTATGTGTTTGTGAACTTTTGCGCTATTGTAATTTCATTTAATACTTGCATGTTTTAATCATTTGAATGCTATCTTTTTAATGATGGATCTAATTGCCATCAAGTTAGATTATGAATTGGAATAGATAAACAAAACATACTTGTTAACTATTTAGCAAATTCATGTAAAGTTTATCTTGGTTTTAAAAATGATTGTTTTATAAGAACTATTCCTTAATGCAATCACATCTTTTATTTGAATTTGGATGTATGTGCACGAGAGATCTTATGACTATTCATCAGATCGCTGAAGACATATACTTGCTTGAACTAGTAATAAGTCTTAGAACTATTTCCTTGGCTTATTGAGTTCATTTTTATTCCAAATTCAACGCTGGTTCAAATCCCCTTTTACTTTTCTCTTGGTTGAGAGGGGGACTAATCCTTCTTTCAATCGAGATAGATTTAGGATTTACTTCCTCTAACTTAGAGTAGATCCGCATTTAGTTTTAATTATTGCATTCTAGAAGTCCTCTTACATAGGGGCAGACTTTAGAGTGGCTTGGCTAAGCCATTAATTCAGCTTAAGGATCACTCTCTTGCATGAGCTCTGCAAGAGGGCAGATCCGATGTCTTTTCTCTATTGGCAAGTAATAGACATACTATAAGCCAGTAGAGAAAGAGAGAGGGTTAACAAACCCAATTTAACCAATCAGAACCACCATTCAAAATGGAAATGGAGTTGCTTTAAGTTCCTTACTAGGTGGTCTCCCTTACATGTTGATAAGGTCATTTTCGGCCATCAACAGGACCAAAGAAGAAAGTGGACCTATACAAGATCGAATGTTACAATTGTCACAAGATGGGTCACTACAAAAGCCATTGTCCAGAGAATCCAAGAAATAAGAAGAGAGAGGGAACATGCGAGTGTTGCTGATGAAGATCCACCTATAAGAAGAATAAGACCGAAGAATCAGAAGTGAAGGACTTATACTACTAAGTCCTCTCTCTCTCACATAACCCTCATAGTCTTTTATTTTTGTTTTGAATTGTTTTCCTTTATGTTTTGATTTCTAGAGTTTATAGGTCTAATATGTCTTGTTAGAACATTTTTCATTTTTATAAGGTTGTTGGTATCCCTCAAAAGGATTGGCCTCCACCATTTTACCAAAAGATAAGTATTCTATTCTCGGTTTCATCTTTTCATGTTTGGTTTCCGCCTTACATCAAGACTTGTTTGTATTGTATATTATTAACCTTTCTCTTTTCATTTTCCTTGGATACAAAAGTTTGTTGATTGCTCAAGGGTTATGGAGGAGACTTGAAAGGATTGACTTAAAGCATGAAAGAAGTTCTATTGAAGCCTGTCAAGGTTTGATGTCCTACAAGGTTTGTTAAAGAACAACTCAAAGGTATGTCTCAGACTATAAACTTTGTTATAAGGTTCTTTTCATAAAAGGTACGTTCATTCTATTTTAAATTTGCTTTACATTACTTACATCATTATGACTAGGGTTTTGAATCACAAAGATTCTTGTTAGGGTGATTAATCATTAGATTGAATCTACCCTCATTATATTATCATTCTTGTAGAACTCTAAAAAGGTTCACTGTAAAACCCTAACCTAAGGGTATGTCGATGATAATATCAAAACCCTAGTCTACTTAGGTTTGTTGATGAAATCTACAATTCTTATTCTCTTGATGTTTTGGAATTGTGATAGTAACCCTAGATCTTTAGGGTTTATGAACTAAACATTTGTAATATCTATAACAAGGTCCCATGAATGAATCCCTAGGTATTGGTTCATCTGTCTGATCGAAACCCTAGCTTGATCAAAATTGTTATATGTCTAACTCTAATGTATTGATGTTTGAAGATACTAGTGTAAATTGCTAGTGCATGATTTCCTAGATATGTATTTGCAAGTATGCTGACCTAAATATTGATGCTCATAAATTGTGAATTCTAGGGTTTGTAACAAAGCCCTAGCAATTGATATTCTAGGATATGATAATGTCGTTTTCTGATATGATTTAGTTTTGATGATAAAATCTAGGGTTTACAAACAAACCCTAGTAGTGTTTAACATTGATGAAACCTTAGATGCATGGTAGGATTCTTATTAACTACTGATATCTAAGGCTTTGTCTCTCAAAGTTGGAATCTAGGGTTTGCAGTAAATCATAGTATAGTCTGTCATATCTCTGAAAGTAATATTGAGGTCCTAGATAGAATGACACTGATTTCTTGATTGAGTTTCTTTATATTGTAGTCAAAGGGTTTATGACAATAAGCCTAGCAAGAAGTATGTGTTACTTGCTGATCATGAACCTAACTAGTTGTTTGATGTCTAAAGTCTAATTGCTTCCATTATATTGACATGATTCTGATATAGTTAACTTCATGCTTTTGTATTTGGTTTTACTTGTTTAGGTTGTGTAGGTACATAATCTTCAAGATGTTCGTAAAATTGACTTGATAATATTGAAGAAGTGGTTGATATTCCCAAGTTAAGAGGGAGCATGGTTAGAAGAAAAGAGTACATCTCCGAAATTAAGAGGAAGGGCATATTATGATAGTCATGATGGATACCCTATAGAAGAAATTAGAGAATAAATGAATGTACTACAATGTTTTGAGGATGTCTTTATACTGGTAAAGAAATAAAAGAAGAAAAGCTTTTGCTTGGTTGCATATGCATAACTTGATATAAGTGGCATCAGGATGATTGAGGACACCATAGTTTTGTGTTTACTTGTATGTATATTTGAAAGTTTATTGTTGATTGGAATTTGTGTTTGAACAGGTGAATCTCTCCATGAAGAAGGATGAACACTTGGGAAGAATGCTTTGACAAATGGATATATTTAGTTTATTAGGGAGAGATGAAGCATCTAATGGCAGATGCTTGGGAGGACATCTGGTCGGCCTATGTGTATTTGATGTCTAGATCCTGAAGAGGGAGGGTGGCAGTGGTCTTGGAGCTTTGACCTTGGATACGCACCTAGATCCCTGGTTTGATGGTTAGTTAGTAAACTTGATGGTTACCTAGACTGGCTAAAAGCTTTAGTCCATCTTAGTCCCACCCGGATAGATTACCCTGGTCAGGAATCTAGTCCGCAACACTGAGTGTGTTAGAACTCTTCGTACTTCATTTTGGAGATCTTCCATGTACCTCTATAAATATAGGTAATTGTGAATACCTCCCTAGGTAAGAGGGAGTGTTGAATAATGTAACTAGGTTCGGTCTTCATAATTGTATTTAAGTCATAATGTAATGTATTTATCAAAAGAAAGAAAAATAAAGTCTATTATTAAATGACTTATTAAAGCATGTGTTTCATGCTTGGGTCAATTATTGTTAGGTCAAAACCTCCATTGTAGGCTTCTAGGGTTTATGTCAAGTGTTCTTGTCCATGTCATAATGTAAAGAACCCTTCTTAGGATTTATTTGTCGAAGAGGAAATTTATTTTATTATAATATAAGTCAATTAGGCCTCCTCCACCAAGTCGACTTTAAAACTAGACAAGTCAGTCTAAAACTGGGTAGCAGAATCACTATATAAAGGCAACAACTCAACCTCATTTGTCACTCACTCACAACAAGTTCGATCTGCCACTTCTGTGGCCAGAAAACTGCGAATTCCAAGGAAGAAGAAGAATAGCGAAGGAGAAGGAGGTCTCTCACAAGCATAAGAAGTCGAAATTCTCTCTCTCCTTTCCACGTGTGTGAAGCTGCTAGAAGGGACAAAATTCTGCAGTTGCTCAAAAGGCTGAAATTCTGAAGCTACTGGTGAAGGTGGGGCCAAAATTTCTGGATTGATGTTGGGTTGAAGCTGCTGGACAAGAAGAGACTATTGAAGTAAGCTAAAACATATTGGAAGGCTGGCTTTGTGGAGGAAGATTTGCTGGTCTAGGGTTTTGGTCCATCTCATTTGAATTACTGAAGGAAGAGTTCTTGACTGGGTTTTCCCCTATATAGGGGTTTTGCCTTGGTTGTGCGCCTCTGTCTAGTGCCCTTAATCTTCATGTTTTAGGTTTTTGGTAATTGCTTGATGAACTAAGATAAAAGAAGAACATAAGCAAGATAATAATAACTCAAAGAAATCACAAGTAATTATCAACCAGAGAAAATCTTTTTGCCTTTCTGATTTTCTAACACATGTCATCATCCTTCTTCTCAATAGGAGGAGGAATATCCCTTGCTTTTCTAAGGGCAACATCTTCATTGAAAGTCACATCCCTACTAAACTTGATATTCCTTTGACTAAGCACATATATTCTAAAAGCTTTAGAATTTTCACAATATACAACAAACGTACATTTCTTTCTAGTGGCTTCCAGTTTGTTCCTCTTGTCCTTCGGCACATGAAAGTACACAGGGCAACCAAATATCCTCAAGTGTCCATGTTAAATTGGCAACTAGGGTCAAACTCCATGTGGGTCAACGTATTTATGGCAACTGATATTTTTATTGGATCCCTCTCGTCGAGAGGTGTAGGATTGATCCAAAGATCATTTGATTCTGATAAGTATTTATGGAGATATGAATTTATTTTGATTATGGAATTATTATCAAGCTGACCAGCATCTTATGTAGGTTCAAAAGCCCAACCGACGTGTCTATTCAACCTCTACGTTTTAGTATAAATATGTGAGGACTTGAAGTCATTTGAATCACACTCTTTATGGGATCTCCTCTCCACGTCTTGGGTTTTTGGAGAAGGATAAACACAAAAGAGTACACTGGATGCCCTAGCTGCAGATGATGCCCTTATCTACGCTGGTCATGGAGAAATACATACGTTGTTCATGGAGACTGATATACACAGGTCATAGAGACATATCTACGCTAATCATAGAGACCGTCCTATCCTGTTCATGAAGACTGATATATATAGGTCAGAAGACAATCAACGTGATGCCCTAATCTAATCCGTTGTCACAATAGGAACAACTGCAACCATACAAGGAACAACGACACTCATATGAGGTTCTAAATGCAGTAAAAGGTAGCTAGAGCCACAGTTATAATCCTGCAGTAAGTGAGGTAGCCGCAGTGAGCTGCAGAAGCCTCAGTCACGTAAGGTAACTGCAGTGAGCAATAGCTGCAGTCACGTAAGGTAACCGCAGTGAGCCGCAGTCACGTAAGGTAACCATAGTGAGCCGTAGTAGCCGCAGTCACGTAAGGTAGCCGCAGTTATGCATCAAAGGTCTGTCTGCACCTCAGATGGTTTAAGGGCAGAAAGCTTGGATGGCTTGAAAGAGCTAGAAAGTGACTTTGCATCAGGAAGCAGACATAGTTGAAGAGGCATGAAATAGTACGACAGACTTGGCATATTGGTGAGACGCAACATCAATGGTGACAGTGATCGTGAGTCTCAGATTCATGACAGAGGCAGTAACCATCACAGTCTCGTCCTAGATGGAAGGTAAGATCATAATCTCGTTAGATCTACTTCATAAGCAATCTATGTGATGTAAAGAACTTAGAACCCTTTGTGTTCTCCCTGTCTCGGATTAATGGAGATCACTATGATCCTTAAGGGACAACCTCAGTCTCGGCATATATATCTTACACAATCATGTTGAAAAGGATTTTTGGAAATTATTGGAAGTCTGGGCACAATGAGAAGCAGTTACGAAGGTTTCAAGCAATGTCAAGAGCTGCCATAGTAATGACAGTGATAGTTACAACATAATGGAAGAAGCTGTGTCAAGAATGATTAGTGACAAAGTCATGATCTAGTTCTTGTAAGATCATGATCTCGTTGAATTTGCAAAGATCACCTCTGTGGTAATTTCAAGGGACAGTCATGGTACAACAATGATGTTATCAATGATGGTAGTTGTACTGTAGATATCAGTGATGTAGCAGTACAGCAGTGATGATGGATGTTGTAGGATGAGGACAACATAACCGTCATTAAATGCAGATCGACAATATTAGGTGCAGGTCTGGGACAAAGAGTAGCTCAATGATAGGAGCAGCCCAGTGATAGGTGAACGAGTCACCTTAGAGAATCAGTGGAAGCAATATGTCTTCAACTGATCTCATGCCGATATCAAAAGTCAAAGTGTTGACTTCTACTGTAAATGTACTATCTCCCTCTCTCTCTTTTTCTGCTAAACTTTGAAGAACATAAAAGAAGAATTGATCAAGGGTTTCCCCACACATTGTGGGGTTTGTCCCTGGCTTGCGCCACATCTTGTGTCCTCTTGTCTTGGCTTGTCTTTTGCGATTTACATTTATGTTCTATCTGCATATTACTTTATGCTGATGTGTTTGCTAATATGGAAAAGAAATTAATAAATTGCTGTAGCATAGAACATACCCAAAATTTAACATGGAGTCAGAGCTGAGGTGAAGACAATGCCCAAGCAAGAGTGAAAGAGAAATCACCAAAGACAAAAGGATCAATGGGTTCTTACAATTCACTTAGGGTGAAGTCCAAGCAGAGCATATTATCAGAGTGGCGCAAAGGAACTTTTGATGGCATACCTAAAGATCACTTCATTGGGAAGTTTGGATCTAAGGGTGGAAGGAAAGGTAGATGTTTTGATTATGAGTTCGGCCCTTATGTGAAGGAGTGTCCGAATGACAGAGACGCAGTCATCAAAGACACGACCGACTCTTCAAGGAAGCAAGGAACCCTAGGTAATAAGAATCAAATATTGTTTCTGATAAAGAAGTGTTATCTTGTATTGGTCCTCTCCTTCAGATTCTTTGGGGATCTGGCATATTCAGTGTAGTGCTTCAAGGCACTTCATCGGATAGAAGGGTGCACTCTCTAATTTGGTAGAGATGGAAACAATTGTGGGATTACACTTGGAGCCAATGCCACCTATCCGAAAAGGGAATGGAAGTCAAAGGTTTTATGGTGGCATTTGTTAATGGAAAGGTACGTGTTTGAAAATAGAACTTTCTAAAGATGCTTTTGAGTTCAGGGTTGTATTAAGTTACGGGAAGTCCACAAGTAGGACCATGTCCATTGAGACATAGCACCGGAGGTCTGTGAGTCAGATGGTGATAGGGAAGCTTGAATTCAAAAAGAGCATGAAACTACATGTCTGAGATGTATCTGTTAGCCTCTCTCATAAAAACAATAATAAATCCAAAAATAAATAAATAAATTAAATATTCCAAGTTAGGAATTTGTGCCTAATTGTTGGGTTGTTCCTCTAAGATAGGAGTTAGTTTAGGTAACTCCTATATTGGTGTGTGTCTGGTGAGAAATTATCTCAACCAAAGGAGAAATTATCTCAACCAAAAGTGTCTAAGATAGCACACACTATCTTGAGAACACTATCTCTCATCTATTTATTTGTAACATTATATTCAATTTTTTTAATAATAATGAGAGTGAATACTTGAGGAAGCATCAAGCTTCTGCCTTTTTCCGCCAATATATTTTGTGTCTGGTTTTATATATTTGTCTGAGTTGTTTTAATATGTATTAGTATCGAAGGAAAATCCTACAAGGGGACCATTCCCCTCAAGTAGCAGGTCCACAGGTTTGAAACAACCCGTGGAGTTTTGAATGGGAATCTCATGTAGACAGGTGGAAGAAAGCCCTCTATGGCTTGAAGCAAATCACCCCGGGCATAGTATGAGAGAATCAACAACTATCTGATGAAGCTGAGATTCACTAGGAGTGAAATCGATCCAAACCATTACTCGAAGGTTGTGGATGATAGACCTCTCATACCGGCACTTATGTCTGACAGGTGCAGACCCTCTCATTTGTAGGCGACAGAGGGAGTTGGATTCTGTATGTGGAATGATAAACTGCAAGCTTGTGACTACCTCAAGGATATTAACTTTCAGAAGCTATATGGTAGTGATGTCGGACCAAATTTGGGAAATGCCTCTGAGTTTCATAAACTCAATCACGTTGATGTTCTTGGTGAACTTCCATCCGGACATATGTTTTGTAGTTAGCATGGTGAGCTCATATTTGGTTGAGCCTCATTGGATTGGTGCCAAGAATCCTCTGAGATATCTTCGGGGCACAATATCTCATGGATTGGATACACTGCCAGAAATATGAAAACTGCATGATTATTCGAACGTTGACTAGGCAAGCATTGTGGAGAATCACGAGAGCACTTCTCAGTGCTGGTTCTTTTTGGATTCTGCTTCGATATCATGGATGAGTAGGAAGCAAAAATCGGTTGTTATAAGTACCGTCGAGACGGGATACATAACTTCGAGTATGACCTCGTATGAAGTTGCCTGGCTATGGAAACTCTTCAGTGAGTACACATGATGAATACCACTGTGATTCCCTGTGACAACCAGAGGTGGGATTCGATTATTGAGGAATCCCATATTCAATGATTGCTCCAGCAGATAGACATCAAATACTGCCTTATCTGGGATATGGTAAGTCGATGAGCAAGGAGGCTCCATCACATTGAGATGATGTATAGGTTAGAGCCCCGGGGAAAGATCAAATTTGTGATTTTACCGAACGACTTGGAGTCGTCTAGAGACCTTTGTAAAAGGGTCCTACATGTTGCATACATTGAGCTCTAGGAGCTCTGGGGGGCTTGCGGTTCTTACTGAAGCAACATACGACCACAAGGTGACTCACCCTCTCCTGGTGGTGCGCACTGGAACAAGATGATTCGCTCTCTTGTGGGACAAGATGATTCGCTCTCTTGTGGAACAGGATGATTCGCTCTCCTGTGTAGCAAGATGATTAGTTCTCTTGTGAGGCCTGGATTGATGTGTTCTCCATGGCAGCCTGGATGGATGTGTTCTCCATGGCGATTGTAGCAGGATTGATGTGTTCTCTTGTAAGGACAGGATTGATTAGTTCCCCTGTCGAGGCATCCTACCCATGCAGTCTGGGACTCATGGGAAGCACCTCTCATCTGGTCAATGAGGAGGGTAATGAAGTTAGGGACCATAGTAGTACCGATGGATGCATCATTGTAACTACCGTACTCCCTACGCTACGATGACCTCCATTGATCTGGGATCAATGATACTGGTCTGGGACCAGTGGTAGGAGTTGTACCATACTATGACGCTAACTTCAGGTTGGTTGAGACTGGTCTGGGACTAGTGGTACATACTCTGAGACTGACTTTTTGTCAGTGCAGGACTGGTCTGGGACCAGTGAGAGTGGTACATACTATGATGCTGACTTCGGGTCGGTTGAGACTGGTCTGGGACCAGTGGTACACTCTCTGAGCCTGCGATACTGGTCTGGGACTAGTGTTAGAAGTAGTATCCACTATGACGCTGACTTTGGGTCTGTTGAGATTGGTCTGGGACCTGTGGTACGCACTCTAAGACTGACTTCGGGTCAGTGGAGAATGGTATGAGACATTCTCGACCAATTCTTCTTCTTGATAGTTCAACAAAACTGAGCAGCAGCGCCAACAGAGCTGAGCAGAGCTAGCAGAGCCAGCAGTGCAGAGCAGAGCTGAGTCAGCAGAGCTGAGTCAGCAGAGCTGAGTAAAGCATAGCAGAGCCACAGAGCTGAGCAGAGCTAGCAGAGCCAACAGAGTTGAGCATAGCAGAGCCAGCAGAGTTAGCAGAGCCAACAGAGTTGAGCAAAGCATAGCAGAGCCAGCAGAACTGAGCCAGTTGAGCTGAGCAGAGCAGAGTAGAGCTAGCAGAGCCAACAGAGTTGAGCAGAGCAGAGTAGAGCTAGCAGAGCCAACAGAGCTGAGCAGAGCATAGCAAAGCAAGTAGAACTGAGCAGAGCAGAACAGAGCCAACAGAGTTGAGCTGAGTAGAGCCAGTAGAGCTGAGCAATGTAGAGCAGAGCTAGCAGAGCTGAGCAGAGCATAACAGAGCCAACAGAGTTGAGGAGAGCAGTGCAGGGCACTGATGGCAGAGATAGTACAGTCGGACTTATGGATCACTGGATGGAGTTCTCCCTAGTTGAGAGGGAGTGTTAAATTGGCAACTAGGGCCAAACTCCATGTGGGTCAGCTTATTTATGGTAGCTGATATTTTTATTAGATTCCTCTCGTCGAGAGGTGTAGGATTGATCCAAAGATCATCCGATTCCGATAAGTATTTATGGAGATATGAATTTATTGTGATTATGGAATTATAATGAAGCCGACCAACATCTTATGTAGGCTTAGAAGCCCAACCGACGTGTCTATTCAACCTTTACGTTTTAGTATAAATATGTGAGGACTTGAAGTCATTTGAATCACACTCTTTATGGGATCTCCTCTCCACGTCTTGGGTTTTTGGAGAAGGATAAACACAAAAGAGTACGCTGGATGCCCTAGCTATAGATGATGCCCTTATCTACGCTTGTCATGGAGAAATGCATATGTTGTTCATGGAGACTGATATACACAGGTCATAGAGACATATCTATGCTGATCATAGAGACCGTCTTATGCTGTTCATGAAGACTGATATATATAGGTCAGAAGACAATCAACGTGATGCCCTAATCTAATCCGTTGTCACAATAGGAACAACTGCAGTCATACAAGGAACAACGACACTCATATGAGGTTCTAAATGCAGTAAAAGGTAGCTAGAGCCACAGTTATAATCCTGCAGTAAGTGAGGTAGCTGCAGTGAGCCGCAAAAGCCTCAGTCACGTAAGGTAATCGTAGTGAGCCGCAGTAGCCGCAGTCATGCATCAAAGATCTGTCTGCACCTCAGATGGTTTAAGGGCAGAAAGCTCGGACGGCTTGAAAGAGCTAGAAAGTGACTTCGCATCTCAGGAAGCAGACATACTTGAAGAGGCATGAAACAGTACGAAAGACTTGGCATATTGGTGAGACGCAGCATCAATGGTGACAGTGATCGTGAGTCTCAGATTCATGACAAAGGCAGTAACCATCACAGTCTCGGCCTAGATGGAAGGTAAGATCACAATCTCGTTAGATCTACTTCTTAAGAAATCTATGTGATGTAAAGAACTTAGAACCCTTACTGTTCTCCCTATCTCAGATTAATGGAGATCACTATGATCCTTAAGGTACAACCTCAGTCTCGGCATATATATCTTACACAATCATGTTGAAAAGGATTTTTGGAAATTATTGGAAGTCTGGGCACAATGAGAAGCAATTACGAAGGTTTCAAGCAATGTCAAGAGCTGCCATAGTAATGACTGATAGTTACAACATAATGGAAGAAGTTGTGTCAAGAATGATCAGTGACAAAGTCATGATCTAGTTCTTGTAAGATCATGATCTCGTTGAAGATGCAGAGATCACCTCTATGGTAATTTCAAGGGACAGTCATGGTACAACAATGATTTTATCAATGATGGTAGTTGTATTGTAGATATTAGTGATGTAGCAGTATAGCAGTGATGATGGATGCTATAGGATGAGGACAGCATAACAGTCATTAAATGCAGATCAGCAATATTAGGTGCAGATCTGGGACAAAGAGTAGCTCAATGATAGGAGCAACCCAGTGACAGGTGGACGAGTCACCTTAGAGAATCAGTTGAAGCAATATGTCTTCAACTGATCTCATGCCGATATCAAAAGTCAAAGTGTTGACTTCTATTGTAAATGTACAATCTCTCTCTCTCTCTGCTGAACTTTGAAGAACATAAAAGAAGAATTGATCAAGGGTTTCCCCACACATTGTGGGGTTTGTCCCTGGCTTGCGCCACATCTTGTGTCCTCTTGTCTTGGCTTGTCTTCTGCGATTTATATTTATGTTCTATCTGCAGATTACTTTATGCTGATGTGTTTGCTAATATGGAAAAGAAATTAATAAATTGCTCTAGCATTGAACATACCCAAAATTTAACAGTCCAACATCGGGCTTCACACTTGTGAAAACTTCTTCGGGAGTCTTGTCACCCAAGGCTTGATGAGGGGTCATGTTTTGAACATACACTGCAGTGTTTGCAGCTTCACCCCACAGAAACTTCAATAACTTTTGATCTTGTAGCATGGCTCGGGCAACTTCCATGATGGTCCTGTTATTTCTTTTAGCCACTCCATTTTGTTGAGGATTGTAGGGTATGATAGTTTCCTTGATCCCATCTTTCTTGCAAAAGTCAACGAACTCGTTCAAAGTTAATTCTCCACAATTATCATGTTGAAAATTGTAACTAGGTTCAGTCTTCATTATGTTGCAATTGTAATCATGACATTGTATATTCTTTATAAAGAAAGAAAAAGAAAAAAATGAAATGAAATATTTATTTTTGGAGTATGGATTTCATACTCAAGTTTGAGTCAAAAGAATGTTCTTTATGCTTTTAGGTCTTCTAGGGCTTTCTAGGATAACGAATGATATTGGTCATGTGTCATAGTCCCATTGACTCATTGTAATGAAGGAAAATATTTATTTTGTCAAGAAAATGCCAGGGATAAGCCCAAGACCAAGTTGGCCCAAGAAGCAAATCAAGTTGGCCTAAAGGGATGGAATTCGACCCTCAAGAAAGGCTATATAAAGGAGTGAAGATTGACGCATTTCGTCACTCATTTCAAGCAAGTTCGATTTGCAATAGTGAAGGTGAAGAAAAGTAGCTGGGAGGACGAAGAAGAGGAGTAGAAGTTGAAGTCTCGCTAAGGTTTGTGAAGCTGCTAGTTGCAGGAAGCCGAAATTCTGAAGTAGTTGCAAGAGGCTAAAATTGCAGGGGTTGAAGTTGCAACATCAAGGAAGCAATATTGAAGTTTTGAAGCTATCTCAAAGAAGATCTTGTTGGGGGCTAGTTTGGGGCTTCGAGGGTTTGTTTGCTTTGGTGTTTGGGTCTTGGAAGTCTCTGTTGTAAGCATATTTTAAAGAAGAAGAGAGCATTTTCTGGGTTTTCCCCTTGGAGGAGTTTTGCCCTGGCTTGGAGTCTATATCTCGTGTACTCTGTCTCTTTGTGATCTTCATTGTTTTGGTAATTGCTTGATGAACATAACTAAAGAAGAATATAGAACCAACTAACATCACAAGTAATTGTTATGATAAGGAAAATAAGTACTAATCTACAAGTCTCCACATTTTCCAACATATCAGACCTGAAGACCTTGATTCTCTTCCTTGTTTGATTCTCTATTAGTGTCTTGAAGTCCTTGAACATATCAAATGCCTCGTCCTTGTGCTTCAAGAAGAATATCCATGTCTTTCGTGATAAATCATCCACAAAGGTTATATAGTAAAAATAACCACCAAAGATTTCATCGGCATGGGTCCACATTTGTCAGAATGTATGAGTTGTAGAATATCACTGGCCCTGCTCCTGCTAGAAGGGAATGGTCTCTTCGATTTGTTTCCACTTGCACATCCTAGACAGATCCCATCATGATTCTTGAACCTTAGACATTCCAGAATGTGAAAATTCCTAAACTGGAATCCCTACTACAACAACTGATGGTATTTCTCCTACTTGTTAGATTTACATGAACAAGTTATTTGCAGTTTCCTACAACAATATTGAAATACATACACTGCAACCTTCACTTAATTAATTTATATGTGGAAACAAGAGATTGAGCAAGAAAGAAAATACAACACAATAACACTGTTATTTTTGGACAAATGTCCCTGGAAAAACCCAATGCGGGAAAACCGGTGCAGCAGATCTGAGGGTTTATTATTATTAAGCAGTAGCAAATTCTGAATACATCTTTGAATACCTCACGGGTTATTCAGTTACAGAGAGAAACATTGGCAGAAAGATTTGTGAGATTACCTCATACAATCACTGAGAAAAATCCCACCTAATTCGGTCATTGGATGAGGTGCCTCTGGTAGGCCCTGCGCTGCCTCTATGCGGTCTTCACACAATCCCTGCGTCAACCCCTCTAGGCATTGCTTCACCCAGCCAACTGATCGATTTGCTGTTCGGAGTCACTGCTCTCAACCTCTTGGCCTCACGCCCTGGCTCCCGACTTCTGAAACTGACTCTGCTACAAAATTTCAGACTCTCTCTCACCCTCTGCATTGTCTTTGTGTGGCCCTGCGTCAACCTCTGCGTGAGAGCTGTTGGATCACATTTTGCCTCTCTTTGCTGATGATTCTTTGACTGAGAAAATCTCTCTCTCCGGATGCTATTTCTGCTCCTCAACTACAAGAAATCTACTCGATCAGAATTTCCTCCTGAGAACTTCTCACTTCAAAAATTCGATCTCTTGATCACTCGGTGTATCTTCCAAATGACCCTTAAGCTTCCTTAAATAATCGTTTCGTTGACATTCAACGACCCAGATTAAAAGCTAATCAATGGCTAAGATCATTTTAGCTTGATCGTCGTCTTCTTCTAGAAGTTACACCCACAATTAGATTAACACCCATTAATATTTTTAATTTCCTAAATTTAGACTTAGGGGCCCATTAGAAAGATATTAATTATTTTAATAAAATTGTTTTTTGGTGAAATTTCCCAAAACTCTTTCTGGGTTCTTCGGAATACATGTGCCCAAGCCTCCCTGCAAAATTTGAGGCCTAGAGCACATCCGATGCTACCCTAAATCAACACCCTCTTAGCGAGGAATGCGCTTTAGCAATATACGCTGCTGCATATTGCTCTGACTCTGAAGCATCGTCCTTTGCTTTGCTGATGTCTGACATGCTGTCCACCAACCACTGCGCTGCAGCTGCAATTGTACTGCTGTTGACACTGCTACTGTCAACACTGCATTTGTCTTACAACTCTCTCTCAAGTGCTGCATCTGTGCTGCTGCTAGCATTGCCACAACCCACTGCCACTGCATTGCAAACTGTTGCTGCTACTCCATCAACTACGGAAAAACATCCAAAATCACTGAACTAATTGTGTTCAGTATGATACCATGTGAATGCTGAAGCTTGATTGTTGCTAGTCTCTGCGCTGACCCTCTGAATCTATTGCACTGCTGCTGATCTCTGCTCTGTGCCATTTGCACTGCTGCCAACTCTGCTTTGCGCTGCTCATACTCCACTGCTCCTAACCACTGCAATTGTCTCTCCGACACTCCTTGGCACCATCCCACACTAGTCCATCCTGCTACTTCTGATCTGGGCTCCTGTAGCAAGGAATTGATCAAAGAGGTGGGCTCCTCAAGGATCCTGCCCACCTGTAGTTCCTTTGAACTACAGCTCCGAATCAGCCCACCTCCCGCCTGGTGGTATCTCGGCTGTCATGGTGAAATCCTCCTCTTCGATCTTTGTGGGCATAGCCTTCAGATCGTGGTTCTCATCCTTGTCCTTCTTCTTGAGAGGACACTGAGTAGCGTAGTGATCCATCTCACCACACCTGAAACACTTGATCATCGAGACGTCCTTCTTACGCCTCTGCTGCTCCTGCTGTCCCTTCGATGTGAGCGTTGCATTATCCCCCTCCTTTTTGGGCTTCGACCCACTGCTGCTGCTTCCGTCAAGTTTAACCTTGACTAAGTCTCTCCTCAAATCCTCTTGTTTTAGCGCTGCCCACATCTCATCCCAATTTGGAAAAGCTGCTCTGCCTAGGTTACTCTGGACAAAGACTTGCCACTCATCTGAGACAGAATTGAGGGCCAGTCAAACCAACTCGGAATCTTGAGGTGTATGCCCCACAACAAACAATTCATCATGGGTCTCCTGAAGCTTCATGAGGAATGGATCCACACACTCCCTTTTTTGCATCAGAGCAGATCTCAGCGTTTGTTCAAGGTACATCTTCTGCTGCTCGGAAGATCCTTGATATAACGTAGACAAAGCCTCCCACATCTCCTTAGCAATCCCTTTGCTAGCGATGTGACAGACCACATGATCCTTCACTCCGTCGAGGATCATTTTTTTCACCTTCACCATCTCAGCCTTGTATTTTTTCAACGGATCTGCATCTTTTTGATTTGGGGTAGCATTGGATGTGCTCTAATGTTACTTGGGAGTGGGAGCGAAAGTGGGGAGCGGGAGCGACATTTTCAAAAGCTCCCGGTTTGGGAGCGAATCCCGAAGCGATTTTTTAAAAATATATATATTTTTTATATTTTTTAATTTTTGATACATATATGTCAACAAAAACATGTAAAATGATGAATTAGATATAAAAAACATAAAAAAACATGGATCATTGAACCATATCACATCAATCATCTAGAAGTTATAATCTTCATCAACAATGTCCACAAGTTAGTAACATACATATTACAACTGCAACATATTGAGTCTTGTGAATCATGATTCATCAAATTCAATCTTAAAGTTTCAACTTCAAGCCTTCAGAATTGAAAATTCAATATATAACATTTATCATCATTGATCACCAAAGTTGTACTTGTAAGCTAAGTTTAACCATTACAAGAAATAATATCTTAGATATTTCTAAGTTCTAAGTTCTAACTGTTAACATGAAATGAAATGTTATAAAATGAAATATGAATAATGAAATGAAATGAAACAACTTCAATCTTTCACGAAGCATCATATTCATAATTCACAATCATTACTAATGAGTTATAATTGCCAACTTCAAACTTCAAACTCTCATTGTCACAGTCATATATTGTTTACGAAAAATATTATTATGATATGAAAGAGTCAAGAGTCAAGGACTCAAGACTCAACAGTTATGAA
Organism: Pinus taeda; assembly: GCA_000404065.3. NCBI lineage: Eukaryota > Viridiplantae > Streptophyta > Pinopsida > Pinales > Pinaceae > Pinus > Pinus taeda. The sequence continues at coordinate 67,121 of APFE030275290.1, forward strand.
AACTAATAGAAACTAGAAAAGACAAGTAAACTGTAAATCTACATGTGGCCCTTGCCACGAGAGCCCCCTATATAAGCAGGTCGTGGTGGTCTTCTAGGAGTCTCCCGCACAGATCGACGACCAGAACTAGAAGTCACATGCCCTCCACGTGAGGGTGTAGATGGAGGTGGCGACAACAAAGGAACAAGACTAAGAACTCGAGCACTGCTACTGGATGGTGGAGGTGGCATGGCTGCTGCAGCTGCTTCATCTTCATCCCTTATAAGTTCCTTTTCTAGTTTGTCAAGATGTATGGTGTCATCCTCCAAATTGTCATCCTTTGGGTGGTTGCCCCAAAATTTATATGTGGGATCCTCATAAGCCCGATCACAGTAATGACTCAGCAACCTCAAGTTGTAGTGCACATAAACCAAGCTTTCTGCCCAGTTTTCATTGAGTCTGTTTCTTTTCACATTATGTAAGAAGTTGCAGGTGCTCCAACACCTCTTTGCATAAGAAGTATTTACAACCTGTGATAGAACTTCTTTTGCCAATTTTGGCAAAAATCCCTGGCCGCCGTATGTTTCCCACCATGTGAGAGAATCAAATCTGTCTCTGTCTTCCATTGCATGGAAGGTACCAAACAAACCAGTGCCACTGAAGTATCTGCCTATTTCAAGGTGCACAGTTGCACATTCCTCCCTGTCAAGTATCAACTTTTCTAGTGCATCCAAATATCCTCTAGTTATCGTTGCATCTAAATGGGTTTTGGTCCTAATCCCACCCCCTGGTGCAGGTTGGCCCAACCAAGATGTAGAGTAGTATTTTGGCGTAAGGATATACGCCAAGCAATGTAGTGGAAGATTAAGTTTATTCCACTGTACACACACACAATCACGAATCAGTTGATACAAGTCAGGATCTTTGTTATGAACAATATCTTTTATTTGCCCCAACATGGTATCCATCTGCTTATACACCTCGCCAATCCCTGGTTTATCTGTATCTGCAAATCGAATCATGTGATAAATGGGCTTGGTGAAATCCAATACTTGCCTCACACTTGACCAAAACATACCATCAAGAGCGGCCTCCTCCATTAGTTCAAAACCTCGCTTGTCAGCTGCATTTGTAGCCCTTTCCTTTAATACTTGCCAGCGTGGACTTGATACCATGCTAGCCAATGACTCTCTTACCTTCAAAAGGCCCCTGAAGGTGAGGTAATAGCTACCAAATCTAGTCTTCGCAATCTTCAACAACTCCAATCTTGAGTGACTGTGAAAAATGCCATGGGTATTGCTATGATTTGTAATAAATTTTATCATTTGTTTGCCTTTCTTGTACAAATCATCAATCCATTTGTATTGTTTATTTTTGTTCTTGACAACATCATGCATCAAAAGGTTCAATGTGTGAACCAAACACCCAGACCAAAATATGTTGGGGTATTTATCCTCAATAATTGCTCTCATTGCCTTACAATTAGGAGCATTATCAGTGATGACTTGGATGACATTGTATGGCCCAATACGGTCAATTGTTTCAAGTAATGCTTCTGCAATGTTGATGGCGGTCTTGAACTTGTCTGAGTAATCATATGCATTTAGAAAGATGGCACCACTAACAGACACAACAAGAACACTTATCAATGGATTGCCTTTTACATTTGTCCATCCATCAGATACAATAGACACCCCATGGCCAGTCCAAGAACTTGTCATTTTATTCAAAGAATGTGATATTTTTGCTTTTTCATGATCAAGTCCAACGGTTCTTGCCTTGTCATACCTAGGGCTCTTGTATCCTTTAGGGGCATCATTTATGGTAGAAACTATTTCGTGCCAATAAGGTGAGCGAAGAACATTGAATAGTATCCCACATGCATAGAGAAACCTGTAAACTTTTGAATCCACATCATTTCTACACCCCTCATCAAGGAAATCTGATATGGTTCTATGCCTTAAAGATGGTGACCCTATGCCTCCATATCCACTACCTTGGGAGGATGTTGAAAGAGTTCTTTGTGCTTGTGATTGTGAGCTTGGTTCAAAGAAACCCCTTGATTTTTTAGATTTGTATTGGGCTTCCTCCTCTTCCCTTATGTATTTGGCTCTATCTGCTGCTGACACAGCTGCGCAAATTTTGATTCCTATTTGTTTATCTCCATCCCATGGCCTTTTCCCACAGAGGTGTTTTCTGGCACGGGTGTATGAACCTGTGTAATTATTGTTGCAATGGGGGCAATAAAATTTAGTGGTTCCACCCCCTTTCCCTGCTTCAAGCTTGTTAACATATTTCCACAATGGGGTTTGGTTTTGTTTAGTTTTTTGAGAGTCATGTTCACCCTCCTTCAGCTCCTCCTCATCGGGGTTTTCATCAAATCCACTTTCTCCAGCTTCTTCATCCCCCTCTTCATTTTGGCCCCTCCGTTTCCTACTCTCCAGCACCATAATAACCAGAAAAGGGATCAAGAAGAGGAAAATGCCAAGAAATATAACCAGGTCCATGATGTTTGATATTTGTAGGCTTTTGAATCTGCAAAATTTAATGAGAATGGGAATGGAAATAGGAATGAGAAAATTAATTTAATTTATTTAGATTAATTAATTTAATTTATTTAGATTCATGATTTATTTACTAAATAAGTTATATATTTACTAAATTACTAACTAAACTAAACTAAATTACTAAATTACTAAGTAACTAAAGTTTAAACTACTAAATTACTAAGTTACTTACCTCCATGCAAGCTTGCTCCTTGCTCCTCGGCGCTCGCTCCTCGCTTCTCCTCGCTCCTTTGCACAATCTCCTTGGCTTTCCTCAACTCATTCAAGTCACAATGATTTTAAAAATGCCCTCCTAGTCCTTTTAAAACAACTTTTTTTTTTGAAATTAATTTTTTTTTGGCATCTGCGGAATGTTTTGCGCGCCTTTCGCTCCGGGCGGGAGCGGGTTGGGCACGTGCTCTCGATAAAAAAAATTCCGCTCCTTGCCAAAATTGGGATCGATCTCGGGAGCGTCGCTCCTAGAGCGAAAATTAAAAGCTCGGGAGCGATCGCTCCCGAGCTTTTAATTTTCGCTCTAGGAGCGACGCTCCCGAGATCGATCCCAATTTTGGCAAGGAGCGGAATTTTTTTTTTTTATTGAGAGCACGCTCCCGACCCGCTCCCGCCCGGAGCGCAGATTGGGAGCGGGTTCGATGGGAGGGGGGGCGCTCCCCCGCAACTCTGGCTCTAGCCATGAAAATTGGTGGAGAGGCTAAAGCACATGAGATCTCCAAGACCCAGAAATGGTTTGGGCAGATTCTACCTGGTTAAGGAGATTTAAAAATAATTAATATTTTAATGGAGTTCCTAAGTCTAAACTTAGGAAAATTAAAATATTAATGAGTATTAATATAAAACTGGGTTAGAAGGTTCCAAAAGTCATGGATCAAGCCAAATCTAATCTTAGCCGTTGATCAGAGATTTAATCTCGGCTGTTGAAGGACCAACAGGAAAAGTATAAGAGGAGGCTCGAGGGTTAGTGGGAAGAAATATTGAGGGAGACCAGTCAGTTTGATTTCTGTAGTGGGGTTAGTTGAGAAATTTGAACTAGTGGTCTGGAGAGCAACAAGAGGCAGCAAGTACGGAACAAAGGGTTGGGATCAATAACAAAAGACCAGTGCAGATGTAGGAGAGGTAGACGCAGAGCCTTTCAGACAGACGCAGAGGCAGCAGGAGACTGCGCAATCACTAGAGGGCCCGCGTGGGTGACGCAGAGAGGCACAGGGTTGACGCAGTCAAGCAGGGATTGACGTAGAGTGTCTGGGAGCTACGAGGAGGTTAGGTAGGCTCTGAAGAATTGCTGAATAATAAAATCCTCCCTTGTTGCACTAATTTTCCCACATTGGGTTTTTCCGGGGACTGTTGTTCAAAATATCTGTGTCAATGTGTTGATTCTTGTGCATGTGTTTGTTTTTGTATTATGGTGTGATATCTGCAGCAGAATTTATTTTAATGTTTATTGAAGGAATTTCATAAATAACTTATTGAAAATAAGTAGGCAAAGTAAATCAGATGTTGCAGTGATAGAATTTTCACACATCTGCAGGGACATCCACCACGTTGTCGACGTATGTCTTGAGTGCATGCTCATCTAGAAGGAACGATATTCTTGCCTTCCAGATGACGTAGTTGGATGCCCCATCCAATTTGTCCTGATCCCTCAAGCCATTGGTTGCCATTTCTGCAACAAATGTCGAAAATATCCTCTCTCCTTTGTGTTGTTGTTGAGCTAGCCTACACACTCCTTGTTGGAGCTAGTAAAATTGTTGCCCCTTGCTGCTGCTCAGCTCTAGAGAATTCAAATTCCTTGGCTAGGAATTCTCCGAGGAAGAAATCCCCTCAACCGTGCTTCTCCCATCTCTTCTGACGATTTTCTACCCAACAAATTACTTACAGAAAAATCTACGTTCCACCAGCTCTCCTCATGCCGAGGCTTCTGCGCTGCTCCCTCTGCCCCTGACAAAAACTTGATCTGGAAGCCCTTCTCTCCGTCGACTCACTCTGAGAGAGACTGCCTCCAAACTTCAGTCCTCCAATTAAGAATTGCGCAAATCCTCTGTGGTTTCGAACTACTGCCTCCTGCAACTATTCGATTTTCCTCTTCTGCTCAGCGCTAGGTTCTCTGGCACTACTCTTCTTGTTCCACTTGCAGCGCTGATACCATGTGAAAATTCCTAAATTGGAATCCCTACTGCAACAAATGATGATATTTCTCCTACTTGTTAGATTTACATGAACAAGTTATTTGTAGTTTCCTACGACAAATATTGAAATACATACGCTGCAACCTTCACTTAATTAATTTATATGTGGAAACAAGAGACTAAGCAAGAAAGAAAATACAACACAATAACATCGTTATTTTTGGACAAATGTCCTCGGAAAAACCCAATGCAGGAAAACCAGTGCAACAGATTTGAGGGTTTTTTATTATTAAGCAGTAGCAAATTCTGAATACATCTCTGAATACCTCACGGGTTATTCAGTTACAAAGAGAGAAATACTGGCAAAAAGATTTGTGAGTTTACCTCACACAATCACTAAGAAAAATCCTGACTGATCCAGTCACTGGATGAGGTGCCCTGGCAGGCCTTGTGCTGCCTCTGCATAGTCCTCACATAGTCCATGCATCAACCCCTTTATGCACTGCGTCACCCAGCCAACTGATCGATTTGCTGCCCGAAGTCACTACTCTTAGCCTCCCGATCTCACACCCCGGCTCTCGGCTTCTGAAATTGACTCTGCTGCAGAATTTCAGACTCTTTCTTACCCTCTGCGCTACCTCTACATGGCCCTGCGCCAACCTTTGTGTGAGAGATGTTGGATCACTTTCTACCTCTCTCTACTGATGATTCTCCTGCTGAGAAAATATCTCTCTTCGAATGCTATCTCTGCCCCTCAACTGCAAGAAATCTACGCGATCAAAATTTCCTCCTGAGAACTTCTCACTTTAGAAATGCGATCTCTTGATCTCTCGATGTGTCTTCCAAATGACCCTCAAGCTTCCTTAAATAATGTTCTCGTTGACATTCAACGACCTAGATTAAAAGCTAATCAATGGCTAAGATCATTTTAGCTTGATCCTCGTCTTCTTCTACAAGTTACACTCACAATTAGATTAATACCCATTAATATTTTTAATTTCCTAAGTTTAGACTTAGGGGCCCATTAAAAAATATTAGTTATTTTAATAAAATTGTTTTTGGGTGGAATTTCCCAAAACACTTTTTGGTTTCTTTGGAATACATGTGCCCAAGCCTCCTTGCAAAATTTGAGGCCTAGAGCACATTTGACACAGAAACCATCCTCCTTACTTGGGCAGGGCTTCATAGTGAAGATGATCAAACCTTCGGTGCCATAGCTCACTTTGATGATTGCTATCATGTACTAATGCTTGGGAGTGGTAGTTCTTATAGCATCAGATGGTGTTCTAGTCCCGAAACTTTGTGGAGAGGATAAAACACAGGAGTTCTCCAAAACCCAGAAATATTTTTTGGAAATTCCATCTAGAGATAGCTTAATTAAATTAATTGACCATCATTTAAATTTTCCTTAGTCTAACTTAGGAAAATTGGCTAGTTAATAGTAATTAAATGAGAAAGGTGAGAATTTTCTAGAAACTCACACGTATTGACTTGGAGATGTTCTCCGCCATCAATTAAGTTTTAATCCTGGCCGTTGGAGTCCCAACTAGAGATTATGAGAGGAGGGCGAGGGGTAGATGGAGTATACACCAATTACAGATAATTAGTGATTAAGGCAGTTCGATTTCCCAGTTGCAAGTGATTCAACAGTGAGATCGAGTAGCAGGTGGCAGAAGGGTAGTATAACAGTGTTCCAGAGGAGTTTCTAGTTTCAAATGGGCAGTGAGAGGAGGGCGTATTATTTCTCCAGGAGGCTACGTAGGGGCTGCATAGAGCCTCAATTAAGCTGTTTGATTCAACCATAAGTGAAGTCGATTCGGCGTCCAGTGGTTGAGAAAATTTCCAGGAGGTCAGGAGAATCACTTCTAGAGTCAACAATAGGCATGACATCATCTTCAGAGGCCGTTTCCAGCTAGTGCTGGTAGGCTTGCACAAACGCAGTGTAGAGGCAACGTAGAGGGGCCTGTGCAAGGGTTTGGAGAGCTAGTTTCTGAGGTTTAGCTTGCTGGGGGAATGCTTGAGGAGGAGGGTAAATTCCCTAAGATATTTTTTCCAGTGTTTCTCTCAGATAGAAACGCCATTTTGGCGTCATTTTATAGTACTTAGAATTTCTGTTGCTGCATAATTAATTTATCAGTTAGAAGAATTATTTCTAGTTGCTGCATTTCAAGGAATTTTCACATCGTATTCATGGCAACAACATATGCTTGATACCGACATGGCTTCTTGCTCTCTCTAATGGTTCCTCTAGGAGGGATATTTCTCTCGGCATCTTGTAATGTATCTTGAAGCTACAATGGTCTCTTCATGGTAGGACGATCACTACGAGGAGGGTCCAAAGGACCCAAGGGCTCCACATAATCATCAATAATGTCCTTCTCAGATTTAGGCACAGAAGAACCTTCTAGCAGATCCATATCATCACTCTTCTTCTTAGAAGGAGGCGGGGGAAGATTCCTTGCTTTTCCAAGGGCAACCTCTTCATCGAATGTTACGTCCCTGCTAAACTCAATCTTTGTTTGACCAAGAATATATATTCCAAATGCTTTAGAATTTTCACAGTACCCAACAAACATACCTTTCCTTCTGGTGGCTTCTAGCTTGTTCCTGTTGTCCTTCGGCACATGGAAATATACGGGGCAACCAAATATCCTAAGATGTCAAATGTCGGGCTTTGTTAGTTTTTGTAGCATCAAATGAGTGTTATATTCTTGACCTGTGTTAGAGAGGCTAAGAACACGAGATCTTTAAAACCCAGAAAAGGTTTCGCAAGATAATCTTGTGAAACGCCTTAATTAAATTAATTAACCATCATTTAATTTTTCCTAAATGTAACTCAGGAAAATTGGTTAATTAATGACAATTAATGAAGGAAAGGCGAGAATGCTCTAGAAACTCACATGGATTGAGTTTGAGATGATCTTGGTCATTGTTGGAGATCTAATCATAATTGTTGATTCACCAACAAGAGATTATAAGAGCAGGTCGATGGGGATGGAGATAGATACATCATGTGAAAGGCAGATCGAATTTCCCAAAGAGTAGAAATTCAGTGCAGGGAATAATTCGAGGCAGAGATCGTGTAGCAGAGGGGCAACAAAATTTTGGAGTAGGAGAATCCAACATTTCCAGCGGCAGTTTGCCGGAGTACCAGAGGCTAATCCACAAAAGGGGCTGTATAGGGGCCTACACAGAGCACTAGTAGAGGTAGTTCGATTAAGCTCAGAAGGAGGTTGATTCAGTTGCAAGAGACCGAGATAATTTTCTAGAGGGCCGGAGGATCACTTCCAGAGAAACAACAATGTCAGAAGTAGATTCGAGGCAGTTATGAGTAGTTGTAGTAGAGGACTACGCAAAATCTGTGCAAAGGCATGCACAGGGTTCTTGGATAGCCAGTTTGAGTGGTCGGATCACTGCTAGATTGCTTGTGGAGAAGGGAGAAAATTTCCTCATGAATTTCACCAGTGTTTTCTCAAAAGGGGCTTGCCAGTTTAGGCAACCAGTTGTACTCCATAATTGTTGCATAATAATATAAACCCTTAGCTGCTGCACCGGTTTTCCCACATTGGATTTTTTGGGGACATTTGTTCAAAAATAGCGTTGTCATTTTTATTGTGTGCGCTCAATTTTCTTAGTTCCAGTTTTATTTCCGCAGTGCAATTTTATTTTTGGTGAAAATTGTAGTAGTGATTTTATTCGTTGTTTGCCGTAATAGCAAACAAACTACACATACTAATATTCAATTAGAAGAATAATTTCTAGTTGCTACAATAGTGAAAATTTCACAGGCTTCACACCTGTAAATACTTCTTCAGGAGTCTTATTGTCCAAAGCTTGATGAGGGACCCTGTTTTGAACATATATCGTTGTATTTGTTGCTTCTCTGCAAAGGAACTTCGACAAGTTTTAATCATGGAGCATAACACGGGAAGCTTCCAAAATGGACCTATTCTTTCTCTCAACCACTCCATTTTGTTCGAGATTATAAAGCACAATAGTCTCTTTCTTGATACCTTCCTTCTTGCAAAAGTCTATGAAGTTATGAACACATTCGAAATGTATTCTCCACCATTATTAGACTTGAAGACCTTGATTTTCTTCCTTGTTTGATTTTGATCAATGCCTTGAATTCCTTGAACATATCAAAGGCCTCATTCTTATGCTTCAAATAGTATATTCATGTCTTCTTGGAGAAATCATCAATAAATGTTTAGTAGAGATGGCCACCAAGAGAATGCACAGACATAGGTCCACAGAGGTCAGAATGAATGAGTTGGAGAATGTCATCAAACTTGTTCTTGCTAGAGGGGAATGGTCCCCTTGTCTTCTTTCCATTGGCACACCCTAGACATACCCCATTGTGTCTTGCTTGAACATCGGGAATCCTAAAGACTAACTTCTTCAATTTCAAAAGAGCTTCATAATGTAGATGTGCCAATCTTCTATGCCATAGTTCGCTTTGATGATTGGTGTCATGGACTATTGCCAGTAGAGGTCTTCCAGTGACTCTATAGAATCCTTCAACTCTAGATCCCAAAGTGAAAGCATCCCTCATTCGAGATTCCGTCGGCTAGGTGAGGACTTTTCCTCTTATAAAGGCTATTGTCATCCCTTTGTCTTCCAAGGTAGAAATAGATACCAGGTTCTTCTTTAGCTCTAGAGCATATATTACTTCATGAAGAAGAATGAATTCCCCAGAGTCCAAATCAAATGTGATAGATCCAAAACCCTTAACAAAATATTCAGTATTGTCTTCAAGAATGATCTTCAAACTTGTCTTCCTCTCAAGCAAATTTGGGAGGACTTCCTTATACTCAAAGAAGTGTCTAGAAGCCCTTCTATATACTATAGCCAACTATCATATGAATCTGGAGGAGAAGAACTAGAGAGGGCAGGAATAAGAATATACTTAGATTGACTAGTAGTTGCATTACTTTCATACCTGGAGTTCCTTGACTTCTTTTGAGGACAATGGCCTTCTTCACGATTTGTTTGCAGAGTGATGACAACCATGACAGGGATATAGATGGTTTCCTAAGCCCATTGGTTCAGTTCAGTAACCTTTGGAGTTAAGTGTACAACTTGTAAAAGAAACTTTGCCATAATGCCAAAGAGCCAAGTCAAGATGACAAAAGCTCAAGGAGACGTAGCCCACGATATTCAGATGAACTCCTAGATTAAATTTGCTGTTATGTGTTGATGTTTATTTGCTGCATTATATGGCTGTTATGTGTGTTTAATATTAGCATAAACAAATCGACTTAAAGCACTTAAACAATTAAAAACAAATGAAGACATACACCTGTTTCAAGTACTTAATTCCGCAATTGTCATCATAAGCTAGTTCATATATTTTGTTAAGCTTTCGAGTGGGATGTTCTTGTAAGCCTAACAGGTTGTTAAACCCCCATTTCAGATCAGGTGGTATCAAAGCAGGTTACTTGATTGACAGAGCAAAGGATTGCTTGTTTGAAAGGTGTTCAAATAGTCAAATTCCACTGTTTGATTGTTTGTAAACTGACTATTGTTTGAGTTTGCGAAGATGAAGGGAAAGTTACTGAAAAGCTAAGTCCAGGAGAAGACAAGAAGGAAGAAGGGCTGAAGGCATTCTCCTTACCTAAAGGACCTCAAGGCAACCCTTGAAGCACAAGAGGGTTTGTTTGTAAAAGGCTGCTTGAAGAAGAATTTGATTCTATGGCCATTTAGTTCAGAAATTTGTCATGAGTTCTTTGAAAGCTTTGTCAATTTTGTTGAAGTTCTTTTGTTCATTTTTATAATGACAACTTCTACAAGTGAGTTTTCCAAATCCTCATCTTTCACAAGATTCTTTGACGAAGACATGAAGCGAGACTTGTTCATCATGATGGATATGGTGAGAGAAATGTATGAGGATGAAAGGAAGAGCATCAAACTTCGAGAGCAGTTGAATTCCATGAAGGAAGAGAAGCAGTTGCTTTCCGACAAATTACAGGAAATGGAGACACAACTTCATATTGCAAATATGAGCCTGGAAAGGATGCATGAGTTGGAGACACAACTCCTTGTTGCCAAAGAAGCCTTAGTCAAATATCAACTTGAAGAAGAGGTAAACAATTCTAGTTTGTCTTCAATTTCCTCTAAGAATGTTTATGTTGATTCTTTTGAAAAACATACAAGAGGCATAAGGTCCAAGTTGATGTCAAAAATGGGCTATGAAGGAAAAGGATTCGGCAAACATGCACAGGGCATTGTTGAGCCAATAATGGTTGAGGAAAGGCCTAACTATTTGGGTCTTGGCTATGGAAAATCTTATGGAGAAAGTTCCAAAATAGCCATGAAGGCAATTGAAACAGTTCCTAGAAGGAGTTTCATTTCAGGTTCCCTATCTCAAGTTTGTAAATATTGTATTCTTGGAGAATGCAATTGTTTGAAACATCATTTGCAGAAAGAAGGTGATAAGCATGCACTTGAACCAGAGAGTTGTGAAAGCTCTAAAAGCATTGAAGGGATTGATGGTGTTCCAAAGGGAGCTACTTTTTCATTTGATTCACCTCCTCATGAAGGTAATAAAGGTGAAAGAGAAAGGTATAAATCTGATTTCAATCACACTTCTTTTGATTATGTTAAGCATGGTAAATTTCCACATAAGCATTGGAAAAGAATTGCATGTTCCTTTTGTGGTTTGGTTAACCATAGTGTTTCTAGATGTTGGAAGAGAATGACCACATACTGGAAACTTTTGAAGGAAAGGAGGCAAGAAGCCAAAGGTCCATTGGACAAGGCAAATTATGCTGTAAAGAGGATGAACATTTGTTGTACTTATTGCCATAAGCAAAGACATTGTTGAAAGGTGTTGGACTTTGAATCCAACAATGCTTCCACGAAATTTGAAGAAAGTGGAAAAAGAGTATGGTAAGAATGGAAAGGAAGTTACCATAATTGATGTGTTTCAGGATGATCCACATGTTGATGTCGATGTGTAGTTAAAGGAAGCACCTTTGATGTGGATTGGTAAGAAATGGTTAGAGTTCTTATCCAATTAAAGTTACATGTCTTTCGATGTGAAAAGAAATGCATGACATCTATCTTTCTTTGCTAATGGAATGCAAGTTGCAAGATGGAAAAGTTGAGTATGTAGACTCACTTTATTGCAGCAAAATTATATTCATTTCAGCTTTGTAAGTACATGTACATATGATTGAGGATCTTGTACTAATGAGTGTGCTTAAGAGAAAGTTGAAGAATCGAATACATACATGAGAATGCTATGTGTGAACACAGGGATGTTGATGATTTCCTTGTATTTAAACATGTATGTGTAATTGAGTTGATGGAAAGCAATCGACCATCATATTGCTTTGTTTAAACATGCATGTAATGTCATGTCGACTTGGAAGAGTTGATTTGGTCTCCAAGATTGTAAAAGGGAGATAATGATGAAGTGTTTCATCTTTGTAAAAGAATTGTCAAGTTCTTTTTGTACATGCTTGACTTGAAGGGTCAAACGTTTGAAAATGAATGTTTTTTTAGTCGGCTTGTGATTTAGTCGATCATTTGTACACAAGATGTAAAGACATGATTATGATTCACATGATGTAAAATTTGTTTTTTTTGATGGAGCAAGAATTTATGTTATCAAGTTATTTTCTGCTTCTGACATCGTCTACTGAAGAAGATTTGCAGCAGCAAAGGTCGCCATGGAAGTGGCTTGGAAGCGATGTTCAACTACCTTCTGTACATTCTGAATGAGTTCAAGGAAGACAATTCTTAACAGGAGGACAAGCGCATCCAGGAAGGGAAGTGTCGACTACCTGCGAGTTTTGATTCAAAGGCACTAGCCAAGCAAGGCAAGTGTATGGAGGCTAAAAGAAGAGGGTGTTGTACTCTCATCTACTGTGCAGATTAGTATATCAGTCTTTTGGGGTCCAAAAGATTCCCAATGAGGAGGAGTGATCAAATATTGATCCAAGACCTTAATAATAGCTCAAATTTCAAAGTGTTTGAAAGAGTGTCGAACCCGAGCGACCGGATAGATCTCGTCTTCCTGATTTTGGAGCTGCGAATGGTTCGAAAAACCAACACCATATGAAGAAGTTATCGCAATTTGAAAAAGTCCAGTAAATTGCGTTTCCAAGAATAAATTGATTTTTGGCAAATATTAAAAAAAATATTCCAAGGAATATTCCTTTTGGTTAACCAATCAAGTGTTGACGCGTGGCAAGCCCAGAGGCCGCCATGTGGCCCTGAAATGGTATGGTAAAATTTTGTTCGGGTCCGACGGAATCGAACCCGTGACCTCCGACAAGACAAACCAGCGCGCTACGAACTCTGCTCTACGTTGTTTCTTAACAGGTAAGGGTCACATGTTATATTTGTGTTGTAACTGTTACAAATTTGGGGGTTGGGACCACCAACTATCGCGAAAACTGTTCACATGCCGAATTAACTGTCAACTGAAACGGTTTTACCGCTAGTGTTAACTTGACCGCCAGAACTACGCGGGTATCCCCTAACCGCCGGTTGAAACCTGTCACATGCGCGCCGAAGGTTACAGTCAGTTCTGACGGTTAGCTTGGCAGAGCGCTAAAAAAGGCGGATTATGCCAAAATTAACTACAGTTAAGTGTAGTCAACCAAAATTAGTGGAGGATCTCTAGGGGAAACTGCCTAAAGGCACTCCAGGAGCAGTTTTCGACCTAAGAGAGTGAAACAAGAGGCTAGCTAGGCTAATTGGAGCCTTCTAAAGCCAATGGAACAATGCAGAGAAGCTGAAGAAGCCATCTTCAAGGAGATTTTCATCCAGGGGGATTTTGGTCCAAGACCTTAATAATAGCTCAAATTTCAAAGTGTTTGAAAGAGTGTCGAACCCGAGTGATCGGATAGATCTCGTCTTCCTGATTTTGGAGCCGCGAATGGTTTGAAAAACCGACACCATATGAAGAAGTTATCGCAATTTGAAAAAGTCCAGTAAATTGCGATTTCCAAGAATAAATTGATTTTTGGGAAATATTAAAAAACATATTCCAAGGAATATTCCTTTTGGTTAACCAATCAAGTGTTGACGCGTGGCAAGCCCAGAGGATGCCATGTGGCCCTGGAATGGTATGGTAAAATTTTGTTCGGGTCCGACGGAATCGAACCTGTGACCTCCAGCAAGACAAACCAGCGCGCTACGAACTCTGCTCTACGTTGTTTCTTAACAGGTAAGGGTCACATGTTATATTTGTGTTGTAACTGTTACAAATTTGGGGGTTGGGATCGCCAACAATCGCGAAAACTGTTCACATGCCGAATTAACTGTTGACTGAAACGGTTTTACCGCTAGTGTTAACTTGACTGCCAGAACTACGCGGGTATCCCCTAACCGTCGGTTGAAACTTGTCACATGCGCGCCGACGGTTACAGTCAGTTCTGACGGTTAGCTTGGCAGGGTGCTAAAAAAGGTGGATTATGCTAAAATTAACTACAGTTAAGTGTAGTTAACCAAAATTAGTGGAGGATCTCTAGGGGAAACTGCCTAAAGGCACTCCAGGAGCAGTTTTCGACCTAAGAGAGTGAAACAAGATGCTAGCTAGGCTAATTGGAGCCTTCTAAAGCCAATGGAACAATTCAGAGAAGATGAAGAAGCCATCTTCAAGGAGATTTTCATCCAGGGGGATTTTGGAGCTCAGGGCCATCAGGGGTTGGAGGAAGTTGCAGGAGCTACTAGTACTTGTTCTTAGCGAACCAACAATCATTCCTAACCGTAATGAGCCTTCTGAATTCATTTCAGGGGTTTGCAGAAGCATTTGGAGACTTCTAAAGGCCGAGATGCTACAGGGAAGTTTGAGGCAACCCAATGTCAAACGTGGAGGAAGGCCTAGTTTGGGGATGCAGTGCTCATTTTGAGCAAATGATTAGTCTATTGTTGATGTCTGATATGTGCTAGAGACAGTAGAAGAGGTTTCAATGACAATTGAATAATTCTAAAGGAGTTAGTGCTATCAAGAAGCTAAGGGTAGCTCAGTGCACCGATTGAAGGAATCAAGTTTAAGGGACCTTAGATTTGTTTGCAGAGTGATGACAACCATGACAAGGATATATATGGTTTTCTAAGCCCATTGGTTCAGTTTAGTAACCTTTGGAGTTAAGTGTGGAACTTGTAAAATAAACTTTGCCATAATCCCAAAGAGCCAAGTCAAGATGACAAAAGCTCAAGGAGACGTAGCCCACGATATTCGGGTGAACTCCTAGATTAAATTTGCTGTTATGTGTTGATGTTTATTTGCTGCATTATATGGTTGTTATGTGTGTTTAATATTAGCATAAACAAATCTACTTAGAGCACTTAAACAGTTAAAAACAAACGAAGACATACACCTGTTTCAAGTACTTAATTCCACAATTGTCAACATAAGCTAGATCATATATTTTGTTAAGCTTTGGAGTGGGAGGTTCTTGTAAGCATAACAAGTTGTTAAACCCCATTTCAGATCATCGGGCAATTATCCTAGCTTCTTCTTGAGCACATTTACTAATGAGCTCATCAAATGTTGGGAGTTTGGTGTTCTTGCTTATGGTAGTAATGAAGGTTTCCCATATAGGAGGAAGACATTGGAGAGTGATCATCACCAGTGGTTTGCAATTAATCTCTTAGTTGAGATGCCCTCATGATGTAAGATTGCACAGATTCCCCCTTGTTCATATTCATTTCTTTGAGCTTGTTCTTCAAGGAGAGGATGTGGTTCAAGTTGTTGACTTGATACATCCCTACAAGCATGTCATACATATCCTTGGACTTCTTCAAATTACCAACATAAACAAGTAAATGAACTTGCAAACCATTAATAATAATTTTCTTAGCTTTGATCTCACCTTTCTTATACTTGGACTTGGTGGTAGCGAGAGCATCCTCTGGAGGCTTAGGAATCTTCCCTTGCACATATTCCAAGACATCATTATCATCCAATATAACTTCTAACTAACTTGATCTTCCTTGCAACAAAGTTTGATGAATCACCTAGCTTCTCATTGTCCTTGAAGAAAGAGGTAGTCATCTTGTCCAAATCAAACAGGGTTCTTCAACTTCCTTCAGATATGATTGCTCATCTCTTGTCTCTTTGGGCTTTGTTCTTCACGTTAGCTCTGATACCATGTTATTTTTCCACTGTTCTATGTTGTTACAATTACTTTAGCCCAATTCTTAACTTCAATTAGCAATCAAATCAATATTCCAATAAACAATAACAATTGTAGATAGAACAGTAAATGACAATGAGCGATAAGAGAAACAAAAGCAGTGACAAGAGACACCAAGTTTGGTCAAAGACCAAGGAAAAACCCCACAAGGGGGAAAGCCCTTTCAAATTCTTCTTCTTATTCGATTGTCATAAAATGTTTGATGAAGAGTACAATAATCCAATTTAAATAATGAGTCAAAATCAACCTTTGACTATCCAAATAGACAAACCAATATCCAACCAATGATGAACTTCAAAAGTAAATTCTGGTCAACTATCAAAGTTTGCAATTTTGTCAATAACAGTGAAAGTGTGCCCTAACCAATCAAAGTCAACGGTTAAATCAATTCTCTGAGAGCTTGGTCAATAGTCCACAAACTCGACCTTCAATGTTGGTCAAACAAAGGTCAAAATAGTCCC
This sequence comes from Pinus taeda, assembly GCA_000404065.3. Classification (NCBI taxonomy): domain Eukaryota; kingdom Viridiplantae; phylum Streptophyta; class Pinopsida; order Pinales; family Pinaceae; genus Pinus; species Pinus taeda. Next base: position 83,407 of record APFE030275290.1, read on the forward strand.
AATCTACGTTGTCAAACCTAGTCAACAGAGAGAGATAGTGAAAGTCTGCAATAATGCTTGCAGTCAGCGCAGGTTAAAGTGCCCAAAATGCCTTGGTTTTTGTGGCAAGAAATGCGGCCTATCAAGACATAAATATTCCCAAAAGATCAAAGTCAAAGTTAACCCAAAACAGCAAGGTCAACGTTGGTCAAAGTGTTTGTCAGATTAGATTTTCGGTCTCCTGCAATTTGTCTTTCCTCCTCCCCACACGTGTGAAGAAACCCTACAATATTTCAATTGTATCGAATCTAAGAAGAGAAGAGAGAGATGGTTGATGATGTCTCCAAATGAGGCTCCTTGAGTTGTATTTATAGGGATTGGAGGATGACTAATTAGCCCTTTAGGTTGACCTTACATTTTGTGCCATTGTGGATTTTCTCACCAAAAATGTATTTTTCCTTAACCAAATTGAGTGCTTAAATTTTGTGCCATTGTGGATTTTCTCACCAAAAATGTATTTTTCCTTAACCAAATTGAGTGGATTTTCTCACACTTCCTTCTTCGACCTCTTTCTTTTGCCTTCTTTTCCATAAGAGATGAGTGAATGAATGATCCAAGTGGAGAACAAGTTCCTCTTATATATAGGCTTCCTCAAGGGTGGGCGTGGCTCTTCATGTAGGCCGACTTGACAACTCATTAGGCTGATTTGATCTTGGAGGTATTTTGACATTTTCAAGACAAAATGAATTTTTCTTTACAATATGCAATGTGCCCATAGGGTCTTCCATATATGACAATGACTCTTATACCTAGGACAAACCCTAGAAGCACTCAATGGGTGCTTGACCTATAAAATAAAAGAACTTGAGTATGAAACCCATGCTTCAACAATAATAATAATTTCTTTTTCATTTTACATTTACAAGAAAACATTTCATACTAATGAAGGCCGAAACTAGTTACACATTTGTCAACACTCCCTCTTAACTAGGAAGGTATTCATTAGAGCTACATGGTCATTCTCAATTTGAAGAGATCATAAGAAGAGTCGGATTGGTAAACCCATTTGCCTAGCATCATAATAACCAACATTTGTCATATAGCAAGGCCTTGACGAAAGCTCTATCTCTCCACAAGATCAAAGCACAATGCTGGCGTGACCAATAATGTATAGACACCATCATCATTGTCTCTCCAAGGTACATACCCCACTTGGGTGTTCACAGAGTATGACCTCCCATTTGGACTATTCTTATCTTGGGTAGCTAATCCTAAAAGAATATCGGTCCACGACTACTCTTATCTTGAATTCCCTACCACATTCTCAAAGAGAATTGAATGCCAGATGGTTATCCAATCCTCCATTCTTTCTTCTCGAGTGAAGACAAGAATGTTGTGTCTATCTCTTCCTCTCAATTTGGGAGGACAAATGCGCCAAACCAAGCTTGTCCCATAAGTATACAAGCTTCTTGTTTGAAAGTGATTTCGTCAATGTGTCAACTATCTTCTCATTAGTGAAGATATACTGTAGCTGCACCACACCATTTCGTACTAGCTCTCGTATATAGTGATACTTGCTGTTAATGTGCTTTGTCTTCCCATGAAACACCAGGTCCTCAAACAAACGGATATAATTGGCATTATCACATCGTATCACTATAGGGTTCATCGATCCTTCAAATAAGTCAGATAGCAACTTCCTTAACCAAACTGCTTCTTGGCTAACTTCGCATGTTGCAACATATTCGGCTTCAGCACTACTCAAAGCAACAATGTTTTTCTTTCTACTTATCCATGAGACCATTTATGATCCCAAACTAAAACATCCTCTTGTAGTGCTTCTTCCATCCTGTTCACTGCCTCCTCAATCAGAATCTATATAACTAGTCAATTGAACATCATTCCTTCTATCATATTTTAGGCTGTAGTTTATGGTTCCTCGTAGATATCTCAAAATATGTTTTGCTGCTATCCAATGATCATGCTTTGGCTCCACTTGGAATTCACTGAGTACATTTACTGCAAAACATATGTCCCGTTGAGTATTCACCAAGTACATTAATGATCCAATCAATTGTCTATATCCAGAGGGATCCACAGGGCTGGATTCAAAACTTTTTAGTCTTTTCAAATTTGTGATCATTGGAGTGGTCATAGTTTTATAGTCCATCATGTCAAACTTCTTTAGTATCTCGATCACATACTTTCCTTGACGTAAATAGATTTCATTAGGTTCCTGCCAAACTTCTAGTCCTAGATAGTAATGCATCAACCCAAGTTCCTTCATGTCAAAGTCTATTGCCAATTGCTTCTTGCGTTCTTCAATTTGACCTTCTACACTTGTCAAGAGAAGATCATCTACATATAGAAGAATAATTATAGGTTCATTGTTTACAACCTTAATATAGAGGTTTGAGTCAACAAAATTTTTCGTGAAGCCTAATCTTTGTAGGTATGCATCCATTCTAGCATACCATGCCCTTGGTGCTTGCTTGGCGCCATATAATGCTTTCTTCAATCTGCAAACATATGCCTTTCTATCTTTGATTTCAAATCTCAAGGGTTGTTCTATGTAGACTTCTTCATCTATAGTGCCATTTAGAAACGCAGTCTTAACATCCATTTGGTGGATGTTCCATCCAATCGATGTTGCCAGAGAGACTAGTGATCGAATCATTGTATATCTTGCTATTGGAGCAAATGTTTCTTCATACTCGATGCCTTCTAGTTGAGAGAACCCTCTTGCCACAAATCCTGCTTTATACTTATCTATACTTCCATCAATTGCATGCTTGATCTTATAGGTCCATTTGGAAGTAACTACAGATTTGTCTTCCGGCCTAGGTACGATTTCCGAGACTCCATTCTTCATTATAGATTGATATTATTCATTCATGGCATCTTTCCATTCTTGATGTTCTACAACGTCTTCAAAGGTGGATGGTTATGCTTCTATTAATTTTGTCATGTATGCAACATACCTAGAATATCTCTTGGGTCTTTTACTTTCTCTAAATGATCCTTCAGTTGCTCCATGACCTTCTGCATCAAGTAGTATAGACTTTAACTAGTTAGGTCTTTTCCTTGCTTCTCGAGTGACCACGAGTTGAACAGGTTCACTAGGTCCTTCTTCCTCATGGTGAGATCCTTCTTCTTCCTTGTCAACTGCTTCCTCAAATATAGGAAGTTCTTTGTCATCAGAATCTATAGAAAGTTCTTTTGATTTATTGAATGCTATGCTCTCATCAAATATGATATCAAGACTAACTTCAATGTGATGTCCATCTTTCATATAGATTCTATAGGCTCTCAATGAGTTACTATACCCAACAAATATACCTTTCACACCGGAAGTATCCAACGTCTTTCTTTTGTCCTTTCGTATATGAATATACACAGGACATCCAAAGATTCGAAGATGATCGACATATGGATTCTTCCCAGTGAACACTTCTTTCAGAGTCTTGTTGTCTAGAGATCTGTGAGGACATCGGTTTTGTATGTAGACTGATGCCTTTGTTGCCTCACCCCACAGAAACTTAGGTAGATCTTGATCGTGTAACATTGCTTTTACACATTCTTCAATGGATTCGTTCTTTCTTTTTGCAACTCCATTTTGTTCGGGATTGTATGGAATTATCATGTCTCTCTTAATCCCAGATTCCTTACAGAATGCTATAATCTCTTTAGATGTATATTCTCCTCCATTATCAGATCTTAGTATCTTGATTCTTCTTTCTGTAACGTTCTCCACTTTGGCTTTGAATTCTTGAAATTTAGTAAATACTTCATCCTTGGTTTTCATTAAGTAAACCCAGGTTTTTCTTGAGCAATCATCTATGAATGTGACATAATAAAGATGTCCTCCAAGTGATTTTGGAGTCATAGGGCAACACACATCAGAGTGAATGAGATCCAAGATTTCTTTCGACTGTGAAGCACTGCTTTCAAATGGTCTCTTGGTATTCTTGCCCAAGGCACATCCTTTGCAGACACCTTCATGATCTTCCTTTAGATTTGGTATTCCATCTACTATGGAATTTAGAGTTGGAAGTATCTTGAAATGTAGATGACTAAACCTTTGGTGCCAAAGTTCACATGGGCTAATCTCAGTGTGGACTAAGGCATGGTTTACGGGAGATATTAATTTGTAGAGCCTTCCTTCTTGGATGCTAGTCACTTTTGCTTGTTGTATGCTTGAGCCTTTTGCCCATACCACTACTTTACCATCATTTAAGGCTACTCTATCTCCTTTATCTGAGCTTGAAATAGAAAGTAAATTTTTGTGCAAACCTAGAACAAACAAAGTGTTGTTGAGGTGGATGTTGCTTCCATCTTCGAGCCTTATGGATGATGATCCAATGCCTTACACTGGATAACTTTTGTTGTCTCCAAGTTCCACAAAGTATGCGTATTTTTCTTTTGATAAGGTCTTCAATTGGTAGGAGTGACTAGTCATGTGCCTTGATGCACCGCTATCAATCACCTAGATATCTTCGTCTTGGAATGTCCTAGAGAGAGCCGAGAAGAGTCCTTCATCCCTTTATTTGAGTGATACCTTCTCTGAAGAGAATATGAGACTCCATTCTTCTTTGATACCTTTCTTGAGATGGCTTGCAATCATTTTGATGACCTTCTTCATTGTAGAGGAGATCTTCATGATGCCCTTAGAGAACCAAAGCTTTGATACCACGTTGAGAATTCAATAGGGCAATGTATATGTTAATTCTCTTAACTTGATAACTGTTTGTGTTACCTTTTTACTTATTAGCTTTGATCTCTCTTATTCCAATATGCAATACATCAAACAACTACCAAAACAGTAAGAACAACGACACAATATATAGGTTGCAAGCCAGGGCCAAAACCCTTCCTCTTGAGGGGAAAACCCGAAAATCTCTTCTTATCTTTCAAATCTTTCAATTGATGAATACCATGACCTAGACTTAGACAAATACCCTCCAAGATCAAGTCTTCCTTGGCTTCCTGCTGAAATATCTTCGACCTCCTAGTAGATCTGAAATTCTACTCCCCAACAATTGCTGCAATTGCTGCTGCTCCTCGAGGAGACTTCGATCTCCTTCTAACTACCTTCCCCTTGACCTCGCTTGCCTTGACTTGAGTCTTAGGGCTAGTAAGATGGCCTAAGAGACCTTTGCTTGCCTTCCTTCTCTCTTGCCTAAAAAATCAAACCTTAGACTGGCCCAGCGCAGAAACCCTAACTTCGGACTTCCAGAAGAATGTATAGAGACCCAAACACTTCGACTTTCTTCGTCCTTCTCTTCTTCGCACTTCCTTCTTCGACCTCTTTCTTCTGCCTTCTTCGCATAATAGATGAGTGAATGAATGATCCAAGTGGAGGACGAGTTCGTCTTATATATAGGCTTCCTCAAAGGTGGATGTGGCTCTTCATGTAGGCCAACTTGACAGCTCATTAGGCCAACTTGATCTTGGAGGTATTTTGACATTTTCAAGACAAAATAATATTTTCTTTACAATATACAATGTGCCCATAGGGTCTTCCATATATGACAGTGACTCTTATACCTAGGACAAACCTAGAAGCACTCAATGGGTGCTTGACCTATAAAATAAAAGAACATGAGCATGAAACCCATGCTTCAACAATAATAATAATTTTTTTTTTTTTCATTTTACATTTACAATACAACATTTCATACTAATGAAGGCCGAACCTAGTTACACATTTTTCAACAGAGAGGATCTGTGCATTGTAGCAGCCCACGGGCCACATGCATTACTTTGTACCTGCAGCCTTATTTTCCAGATAGAGAAAGAGAGTGAAGTGACCTTTCAGCTGGGTTTTCTCCCGAAAGGGTTTCCCAGAGCATATTTTGTGTCTTATGTGTATGTATGAGCTTATTTTTGTCGTTCTCTACTTTTCTACATAATTTCCATTTGCATGCATGCACTAATTACAATTAATTCTATAGATCTTAAAGTTTAATAAAATTGTAATAGTGTAGAAATTCCGCATTTTAATATTTTATTATCAGACCTATTGTGATGAACTGTCCAGTGGAATATTCACAGCAGTTTACGGATCACACACACACACACACACACACACACACACATATATATATTTGTTTGTTTCAAATCTCCATTTAAGTTTTAGTTCAAGGCACACAGTGTCACTGCATCCTCGGATTTGCTATTAAGTTCAGTTCAGGAATTAATGGGGATTATCACATTCTCGACTGCAGATCAGTTCTCATTGCAGTATAGTCGGCGCTTTGTTGGATTCAATTTTGTAAATCGTTCTATAGAGAATTTGCCAAACTTTTATAACTGATGTCCAAAGTAAATTAAAGGGAGTTTTCATGTTTCAAGGAGGGGCGCAGAATTCAAGGTGAGTTGGGTCATCAGGAGAGAATTTCATAAAAGTGGATGGCACCAGTGCAAACCCCGACTCTCAACTAGCCCCGGGAAGGTTGGCTCCGACCTATAGTCAGATCCTTTTTCTATTTTGAAGCTTTGTGAAATTGCTCTGATCCCGACCTCACAAAAGTCCCGACCTCCGACTAGTCTATGGTAAGTCAGCCCCGACCTGTCAGCAGCAATAAAGTAGAAAATCGGAGAACCCCGACCCAACCTGCTGAATTTGTAGAACAGGTTGACCATTTTGTAGAGTAATTAATAAAATGGGATTTTTAAAGGTTTCCTTTGGATTTTGAATAAGTGGGCTTTGTTCTTATAAATTTTGGGAAGCAAATAGTGAAGCAGGGGCATTAGAAATACTGGATCTGCAGCACCTTTTGTACTCTTTATCCTTATTTTGACTTATTCTTGCATGTAAGAGAGGCCTTTGGCCCTTTTGTATCACTACTAGGACATGTACTTTCTAGGCCAGTTGACCTATTTTGTTATTTGTGGACACTAATATAATTTCTTGTGTGTATCTTTTCTCACTTGTCAGAATCAAGGATCACTTGACTTTACTTAGTTAACATTTATTCAAATCCTGTCATAGTTATGGCTAGCCCTTGGTTATGTTCACAGTAAAGAGCTTTAGCGATATATCAGTAAATTTCATACTTTCACAAAATCTATTTCTTTGAACAGCTTATTAAAGGTTCTTCAAATCTTTAAAGCATACATTTTTTGTTTTTAGTGAATTATGAGTAAATTTCATCTATCAAGAAATTTATTTCCTTGAACAGCTTGCTAAAGGTTCACGTCTTAAAAGGCATAACAGTTTTGTTAAGTCTGCCCAAAAGTGCAGGATAAAAACTCCTGTGGATATATGGTTGTGTTTTTTCCGTCTTCCTTGTGTTCTTTGGTGCTATAATTTCTGGTAGAGTTTTTTCTTTTATCAATTATTATTGTAATAATTGTATGCTTATTTAATCTATAATTTGTAGGGAAGGGATGTAAGATCAATTTACAAATATACCAGGTCTGTTTTTTACTTACAGAGTTCCTTGGATATGGTGAATATTTATGATTAAGAGCAACATGTCTTGTGCATTGGCAGCATAAAGTCAAGGAGTTCCTCTGGTAATGAATGGGATTATCGTTGGATGGAGTATCCAAAGAATAGGAAGAATGCTAAGCATCCATATGACCAGTCTCTGATGACTTACAGGGGACATGCTGTCTTGCGTACTCTTGTCCGCTGCTACTTCTCTCCATCCTTCAGGTGATCATCATAAACTGATATATTCTGTATTTCTCATGGGATCTCTAGCTTGTTTTGGATGGAAAAATTTGGCCCCAGGTTGAGTCAAACACATCCTTTGCTTATCATCTAATCCTTTTAGTGACTTTAGCTCATCTTCACCATAATGCAGGGCATCTTATGATGAGATGCAGTTCTGAAAAATGCAATACATTGCCCATTAATTCTTTCTGGTCACTCTTCTGTTAATGTCCACTTTCAAAAAATGATAGTTTTATTGGTCAGATAGTGGAAATAGGACTTCCTTAAGCACTAGACAGAAATATGCCTGGAACCATGAAGTGATTGTCATGGGCTGATTGAAACAATGAAGTCATGGTTCCAACCTGACCATAACTGTCACTTCATGGTCCTGGCCAGATTTATGTCTGGTGTTTATTTCCTTGAAATGATATGCAGAATGTCTTTAAGATTTGATTGCAAATTTACTAAATTTCTGTTGCACCTTATTGTTGCAAGCCATTTCATTTTTCATAAATTTTCCCTTAAGTGTTCTAGAATTGAAATTTAAGGTGATTTCATAATATAATCTGCTATTATCGAAAATTCCACTGGTTCCTCTCAAATTTAATGTATTAAACAAATAGGAAACAATAACTAGTACAAGAATGACACGGAGAATGGAAGAATGTATCTCTTCAGTTTCAAGTAATAATAAGAAGATAGCTTAAAGAGAATTAAATAGAGCATTGCATCTTACAGTGTTTTTCCTTCCTGCTTTTGTAGCACTGGCCAGAAATACATCTACACAGGATCACACGATGGCTGTGTTTATATTTATGATGTGGTATCTTTCTGAACCCTTTACTTCTTCTCTGAAATAACTTCATTGCTAGTCTAAACTAAGGCTTGCATATTCATATATACTCTCGTAGATCAGATTTTTACGTGGGCACATATGATGGAATCATTTTCACAGGTAAGTGGGAACCTCATTAAGAAACTCGACTATCATAGGTCCACTGTGAGGGACTGCAGCTGGCATCCGTTCTATCCAACTCTTGTAAGCTGTTCATGGGATGGAGTTGTTGCCAAATGGGACCATTCAACAGCAAAAAGTCGCAGAAGCCGCAGCCCGTGACTGGCATGTTGAGAGAATTAAATTCCTATGTGAAAATACACATACTAGTGTCTATTGTCGTGGGGAATTTTTAGTGTTCCAATCAAGTTATCAGTGAGAGATTATGAGCTGAAATTCAAGTAATTGGAAGGCTCATGTTACCACTTTATTTACATCTTGGAAAGCCACATCGGCGTAAACCCAATGATTCTAGGGGTGTCCTTTCCTTATTGTCTGATTAGCGGACAGGATAGTTGCTGAAGCAGTTATTAGTTCTTTTGGCTTTTATTCACTCTTTATTCCATTTTTTCTTCATAAACTTCAAAGGTTTTTATTCTGGCTCCATAGAAGCCATTCTTTTGATAGAGTGCTGAAGTGGGTGGCCTTGAATCTTGATTTGCATCTCTCTGGGGCTTGAGACAATAATTATTCTCATTTATATATATGTATATATTTTAATGACTACCATAATTTGCATGTGTTTTAGTTTTTGGAAATTGATCAAGAAACGTGCCCCACGGTGGCTGCACGGCATAGTATAAAGTGCTGAAGTCGGTGGCCTAGAATCTTGATTTGCATCTATTTGGAGCCTGAAACAATAATTATTCTCATTATATATATGTATATATTTTTTAATGACTACCATATTTTGCATGTGCTTTGTTTTTTGGAAATTGGTCAAGAAACAATTTCCAGAGACGTGCCCCGCGGTGGCTGCACTGCATATTGTAGAGTGCTGAAGTGGGTGGCCTTCTTGATTTGCATCTCTTTGGGGCCTGAAGCAGTAATTATTCTCATATATATATATATATATATATTTTGTTTAATGACTACCATAATTTGCATGTGTCTTGTTTTTTGGATATTGATCAAGAAACGTGTCCCACCGTGGCTGCACTGCATAGTATATTTTTTGGCTTAAGTGCCAGTTCTGAGGTATCATTTCTGCCATATTCATCTGGAACTTTCACCTGATTGCATACCTTTTTAAAGTGTCATTTGGGTGAGACAACACAGAGCACAATGAGAGTAGAGCTATAGTAAAATGGGTTAACACTACATGAGCGTTAGCAGTGGACCAAGGCCTCATTATCAGTTTGCATGTTACAACTAAAATGCCTCAGCACACTTCATTTCACAATCTGATTAACACTGGTAAACCCAGGCCCCGTTATCATTCTGCATGAACCACTCTGCAAGTAAAGAGATGCATATTACAACTAAAAAGCATCGGTACACTTCATTTTACAATCCGATTAACACAGGTATAGTAAATCATATATGTACGGGACTGGTTTTTTTTAATCTAAATACAATATCATATAAAACCTATTAATACCATTGTGTACAAGTGACATATGCTGATTTTATGATCCAGAAAAAAATCAATCAAAAGAATTCTATAATTTTTTGATGGCCTAAGCCTTAGAAATGTGCATATGACCATGCCTAATTATATACTTTTTTGATGGACAAAACTACCAAAGTCGTGCATATGACCGTGCCATTTTGTAAGCAAACGTAAACATAGGTTTATCTGTTGTTTTATTTATGCATTAAATATTTATCCTGAAATTATATAATTTTTCAAAAAGTATGAATTTAATTTCAACGAAATGTTAGAGGTTATATAATTTAAGGTAATCTCAGATTGGAGGCTTCTGTCATTTAAATTAATTTCAGCATCATATTGATAAAGTTGTCTTTAGTGTGACTTTTGGACTTTTCGGTGCTGGAATTAGACGAATTTTTTTAAGGTGAAATCTTGATTTGTGTTATTTAAATTGGTTTTTTGACTGTATATATGGATTCAACACCCTAAAAAACCTCTAGGGCACTTGGATTGTGCAGGGGTTACTCAGCAAACTTATGATTTCAATAAATTTCTTCAGGATTTTAGAGAAATTAGACCGGAAAAACCCACCGGGAAAGCTTCCAAAAAGTCTAACTAAAGACAATTCCATTGATAGATTGATTTTATAAAATATATGATATAGTGTATTGCTTGCTTTCACCTCAGTTCCCTCGGGTTGAGCGGTCTTCCTTTGCTTAAGAAATGATACATATTTCTCAGCAGGAGCCCCAACCACATAAGAAAGAGAAAGGAAGAAAGGAAGAAAGAAAGAAAGAAAGAAATTATTTTAATGTCCACGAGGCTAAAGATAGCTTATAGGACAAATTGCTTTTTTCATCTACTTGATGTATTCGACGCTTTTTCTATGAAGCTTCACAATAAATGATCCGAGCTTCTCGACAAACCCCTCGTTAAATATATTATCCCAAGAGCTAGTTGCTGATTTTGGGTAGCATCGGATGTGATCTAGCTCCAAAATGTTGTGGAAGGGATAGAATACATGAGATCTCTAAGACCCAAAAATCATTTGGAGAAATTCCACCCGGATTATGAGTTATTAAAATAATTAATATTTTTAATGGGGTTCCGAAGTCTAAACTTAGGAAAATAAAAATATTAATGGGTATTAATAGAAATATGGGTGAGAAGCTTCTAAGAGACCAGGATCAAGTCTGTTTTAATCTTAGCCATTGATTAGGGACTTAATCTCGACCGTTGAATCATCAACATGAAAAGTATAAGAGAAGGCTTGAGAGTCATTTGGAGACACACTAGGAAAATACTCAGTAACTTGAGGGAAATCACTTATCAAGGAGGAGTTCGATTTCAGAGGGAGAGTTGTCGGGTGAAGGAAGAGGAGGGCATCAACATCAGTCAGAGATTGAGGAAGAAGTGACGTAGAGCATTAGAGGGACAACGCAGAGGGAAGATCAGAGAGACAACACAACTAGGGACACAGTCCTCACGCAAGCCTCACGCAGAAGTGATGCAGAGGTGACGCAGTGAAGGCTGAAGGGTCTCCGGAGTGTCATAATTTCTCCAAAGCCAAGGGAAAATTGTCTCAAGTGTTTCTCTCAGAGGTGTCTCTATATTCTGTAAAATCATTCCTTGTAAAGAGATTGTTGTTGAAGAATAATAAATAAGCCCTCATCTGCTGCACCGGTTTTCCCGCATTAGGTTTTTCCGGGGACAATTGTCCAAAAATAACTGTGTTGATGTGATTGATTCTTGTGCTTGTATATCACTATTATTTTCTTTATGTTATTATGTGACAACTGTAGTAGAATTTATTTTGATGTTTATTGAAGGGTTTTGTAAATAACTTATTTAAGTAGGAGAAATAAATCAGTTACTGCAATATAATATCGTGTTAGAAATTTTCACATGGTATTAGAGTTGAGATCGGGCAACAGGATTAGAGAATCTGCAATGAGTCGAGAGCATGATGTTGGGGCAACAACTCAAAATGACTCACGCAATTCTCCCGGGAAAGAGGAAAGCACTCATAATATGGATCACAAGTATTCTATGTTAGCTTCCAGATTGGAAGAAGGAGTTGCTTGCTTAGCAAGCTCTGCTTCATCTGAGGTTTGGTATATTGACAGTGGAGCCTCTGCGCACATGATGGGCGTACGAGAATGTTTTTCGAACTATTAGGAAGAACAAATGAACTTCCAAATCACCATGGGAAACAAGTCAAAATGTACCCCCATAGGGAGACGTACTATAGTCTTTCAAACAAAAGTAGGGGATTAGTTTCAAGCGACCAATTCCAGAAAGGCTTGGATCTACTTTCTAAAAGCCAAGGATGAGGTTTTTGATCGATTCAAAGAATTTAAGGCTCTGGTTGAGAATCTAACAGGAAAGAGGATACAAGTGTTGTGCTCAGACGATGGAGAATACATTGACAAGGACTTCACTAATTTCTGCTCAAGAGAGGGCATCAGAAGAGAATGGATAGCTCCCTATAATCTGGAGCAAAATGGAGTAGTAGAGAGGAAGAACAAGACTATTGTTGAAGCAGCAAGGGCGATGTTGTATGATCAAGATATGCCCAAATTTCTATGGGTAGAAGCATGCAACACAACAATGTATGTCCAAAACACGACTCCTCACAAGGCATTGGATAAGATTACTCCGGAGAGTGTCTTCACCAATAAGAAGCCTGAGGTGAGTCCTTTCAGAATATTTGGGAGTTTGGCATACTGCCATATACCCGAAGAAAAGAGGAAGAAATTGGATCAAACTATAGAAAAATGATATCTAGTGGGATATAACGAGAATGCTAAGGTATATAGAGTCTATCTTCCGAGAAATAGGAAGATCATAGTTCGACGAGATGTAAAGTTCATGGAGGATAGAGCTTTTAGGAAATTTCGAGAAATGCCTTCCGAAGAGTAGTTAAAGGATGATCCATTGGTCCAACCACTTCAACCAACATAAACCAGCACCAGTATTTCTCCTAAAGACAAAATTCCAGTGGTATCACAACAGGTGGAGTCTCAGAAAGAGGAGCAAATAGATCTACCCACTACCAGTGGAAGAATGAGTTGAGAACTTCAACAGATACTACGGGACGCAGGGATTTCGTTGGAGCTCTTAGGAATGAGAAAAGGGAGCGTAGACAGCCAGATAGGTACCAAGCCTTGGTGGCTCAGGTTGGAGAACCCTCTAGTTTCCAGGAGGTTGTTTAGCATCAAGTATGGGTAGATGCTATGGTGGACGAATACAATTCCATTATGGTCAATGATGTTTAGGAAGTGGTCCCTAGGCCTCAGGACAAGTCAGTTGTAGGTTCGAGCTGGAACTACAAGATCAAATGCTACGGAGGGTAGTGTGGAAAAATACAAAGCCATGTTTGTGGCTAGGGGTATTCTTAGAATGAAGGGATAGACTACGAAGAGACCCTCGCCCCAATGGCCAGGTATACTTCTATTAGATCCGTGATATCCGTTACAAAACAGATGGGGTGGGAGATTCAACAATGTATGTCCAAAACACGACTCCTCACAAGGCATTGGATAAGATTACTCTGGAGAGTGTCTTCATCGATAAGAACCCTGAGGTGAGTCATTTCAAAATATTTGGGAGTTTGGCATATTGCCATATACTCGAAGAAAAGAGGAAGAAATTGGATCAAACTATAGAAAAAGGATATCTAGTGGGATATAGCGAGAATGCTAAGGTATATAGAGTCTATCTTCCGGGAAATAGGAAGATCGTAGTTCGACGAGATGTAAAGTTCATGGAGGATAGAGCTTTTAGGAAATTTCAAGAAATGCCTTCCGAAGAGCAGTCAAAGGATGATCCATTGGTCCAACCACTTCAACCAACATAAACCAGCACCAATATTTCTCCGAAAGACAAAATTCCAGTGGTATCACAACATGTGGAGTCTCAGGAAGAGGAGCAAATAGATCTACCCACTACCAATGGAAGAATGAGTCGGGAACTTCAACAGATACTACGGGATGCAGGGATTTCGTTGGAGCTCTTAGGAATGAGAAAAGGGAGCATAGACAGCCAAATAGGCACCAAGCCTTGGTGGCTCAGGTTGGAGAACCCTCTAGTTTCTAGGAGGTCGTTCAACATCAAGTATGGGTAGATGCTATGGTGGACAAATACAATTCCATTATGGTCAATGATGTTTGGGAAGTGGTCCCTAGGCCTTAGGACATATCAGTTGTAGGTTCGAGATGGTACTACAAGATCAAATATGCTACGGAGGGCAGTGTGGAAAAATACAAAGCCATGTTTGTGGCTAGGGGTATTCTTAGAAGGAAGGGATAGACTACGAAGAGACCTTCGCCCCAATAGCCAGGTATACTTCTATTAGATCCGTGATATCCCTTACAAAACAGATGGGGTGGGAGATTCACTAGATAGACGTCAAGACTGAGTTTTTGAATGGGTTGATAGAAGAAGAAGTATACATTGAGCAACCAGAGGGTTTTGAGACACATGAGAAGAAATCTCATGTATGCAGGTTGAAGAAAGCCTTGTATGGGCTTAAACATGCGTCTAAAGCATGGTATGGTCGAATTGATGGTTACTTGTAGAAGATGGGATTCGTCAAGAGTGACGCAATCCCAATCTCTACTATCTGATTGTAGAGAATGAGCCTCTAATTCTGGTGTTATATGTGGATGATATTTTTTAACAAGTTCATCCAAGATCATCAAAGATTGCAAGGAAAACCTAGCTATAGAATTTGACATGAAGGATTTGGGGCGGATGCATTAATTTCTGGGGTTAGAAGTTTGGTAGTAGAAGGATGGAATTTTCCTTGGACAAGGGAGATATGCTACAGAAATTCTGAAAAGGTTTAGAAGTTTGGTAGTAGAATGATGGAATTTTCCTTGGACAAGGGAGATATGCTACAGAAATTCTGAAAAGGTTCAGAATGCAGGACTGTAGGCCTATGGCTACTCCATTGATTACCAATTGGAAGAAGATTGATGCATCTGAAGCTAAAGAAGTCGATTTCACCTTGTACAGGCAATTCATAAGGTCCCTGGTGTATCTGGTCAATACTAGACCAGACATTTGTTACGTTGTCAACACCCTTAGTTCATGGTGGAACTAAAGAGGGCGCATTGGGCGGCAGCGAAGCATGTTCTCAGATATATATACAAGGAACAATCGAGCATGGACTAATGTACGCCTGAGGCAATGACATCGGATTGAGTGGGTTCACTAACGCAGATTGGGCTAGAAGTTCAGTAAATTGGAAAAGTACCATTGGGTACTGTTTCAATATTAGATCAGGAATGATGTCCTAGTGTAGTAGGAAACAAAAATCCGTAGCTTTGAGCTCAATTGAAGCTCAATATATGGCAGCTAGCACAACATCGTGTGAAGCCATATGACTTAGAAAGTTGCTCGTGAATCTATTTAGGAGAAGGATGGAAGTAACCAATATTTTGTGTGATAATCAGAGTTGCATCAAGTTCTCCGAGAATCCATTTTTTCATGATCGATCGAAGCACATTGACATCAAATGTCACTTTATCAGAGACTGTGTCCAACGAGGGGCAGTACTGCTACGGTACACCTCAACAGGACAACAAGTGGTAGACATTCTCACCAAGGCTCTAGGAAGAACAAATTTTGTTTATTTCAGGGAGAAGATGGGGATGATTGATAATCTGTTTTAGTAGAAGAAGCAGATAGTACAGTGAGTTGCAGTGCAGTAATTAGCAGTGGCAATGCTATGAGCAACGTGATACATCATATTCAGAGGGAGTTGCAGTACAGATGTATCAATGACAATAGTAGTGTCATGGGCAGCGATGCAGGTTGCAGCAACGCAGTAGATGAGGGGCAGCAAGTTGAGCATCAACAACACAGAGGATAAATGTCGTGGATCAGTGTGATACTTCTCTTGGGAAATCAACATTCCTCGCTAAGAGGGAATTTTGATTTTGGGTAGCATCGGATGTGCTCTAGCACCGAAATTTTGTGGAAGAGCTAGAATACAAGAGATCTCCAAGACCCAGAAATCGTTTGGAGAAATTCCACCCAGATTATGAGTTATTAAAATAATTAATGTTTTCAATGGGGTTCTTAGGTATAAACTTAGGAAAATAAAAATATTAATGGGTATTAATAAAAATATGGGTGAGAAGCTTCTAAGAGACGAGGATCAAGTCTGTTTTAATCTTAGTCATTGATTGTTTTAATCTCGGTCGTTTAATCATGAACAAGAAAAGTATAAGAGAAGACTTGAGATTCATTTGGAGACACACTTAGCAAATACTCAGTAACCCAAAAGAAATCGATGCTCAAAGAGAAGGAGTTTGATTTCAGATGGAGAGTTGCAGGGTGAAGGAAGAGGAGGGCATCAACATCAGTCAGAGATTGAGGAAGAAGTGACATAGAGCATCAAGGGGATAGTGCAGAGGAAAGATGAGAGAGACAACATAGCAAGGGGTGCAGTCCTCACGCAGGCCTCACACAAAAGTGACGCAGTGAAGGTTGAATGGTCTCAGAAGTGTCATAATTTCCCTAGAGCCAAGGGAAAATTGTCTCGGGTGTCTCTCAGAGGTGTTTCTATATTCTATAAAATCATTCCTTGTAAAGAGATTGTTGCTGAAGAATAATTAATAAACCCTCATCAGTTGCACCGATTTTTCCGCATTAGGTTTTTCCGGGGAGATATGTCGAAAAATAATTGTGTTGATGTGATTGATTCTTGTGCTTGTATATCACTGTTATTTTGTCTATGTTATTATGTGACAACTGCAATAGAATTTATTTTGATGTTTACTAAAGGGTTTTGTGAATAACTTATTTATGTAGGAGAAATAAATCAGTTATTGCAGTAGAATTTCGTGTTAGAAATTTTCACACTAGCTGCCAGCATATCTGCATAACTTTCTTTGTTGTCTTTGAAGGCCTCACATTCTAAAATGAAATTCTTTTATGTTTCCTCTTTTCTGGGAGAACAAAAAATGCATACTCTTTCCTCCCACACTTATTTTGGCCTTTCTAGCACCATGTTTCATAACGAAGTTGATGAGAATTAGTCCTTAATTGAGTAATAAGAATTTTGGTTGTCCAAGAGATATTGGCTTCTATGTGTGCTTTTGGTTGATCACTGAGTGAGATTAAACACTTCAATATAGTACTTTTTATTTCTTTTTAACTTCTTATCCCAAGTATGCATGTGGAACTTATCTATAACAAAAACTTTTATCTCTTTGTTGTTTATGGGACACACTTAGCAAATACTCAGTAACCCAAAAGAAATCGATGCTCAAAGAGGAGTTTGATTTCAAAGGGAGAGTTGCAGGGTGAAGGAAGAGGAGGGCATCAACATTAGTCAGAGATTGAGGAAGAAGTGACGTAGAGCATCAAGGGGATAGTGTAGAGGAAAGATGAGAGAGACAACATAGCAAGGGGTGCAGTCCTCACGCAGGCCTCACACAAAAGTGACGCAGTGAAGGTTCAATGGTCTCAGAAGTGTCATAATTTCTCTAGAGCCAACGGAAAATTGTCTCGGGTGTCTCTCAGAGGTGTTTCTATATTCTATAAAATCGTTCCTTGTAAAGAGATTGTTGCTGAAGAAGAATTAATAAACCCTCATCAGTTGCACCGATTTTTCCGCATTAGGTTTTTCCGGGGAGATATGTCGAAAAATAATTGTGCTGATGTGATTGATTCTTGTGCTTGTATATCACTGTTATTTTCTCTATGTTATTATGTGACAACTGCAATAGAATTTATTTTGATGTTTACTAAAGGGTTTTGTAAATAACTTATTTATGTAGGAGAAATAAATCAGTTATTGCAGTAGAATTTCGCGTTAGAAATTTTCACACTAGCTGCCAGCATATCTGCATAACTTTCTTTGTTGTCTTTGAAGGCCTCACATTCTAAAATGAAATGCTTTTATGTTTCCTCTTTTCTGGGAGAACAAAAAATGCACTCTTTCCTCCCACACTTATTTTGGCCTTTCCAACACCATGTTTCATAACGAAGTTGATGAGAATTAGTCCTTAATTGAGCAATAAGAATTTTGGTTGTCCAAGAGATATTGGCTTCTATGTGTGCTTTTGGTTGATCACTGAGTGGGATTAAACACTTCAATATAGTACTTTTTCTTTCTTTTTAACTTCTTATCCCAAGTATGCTTGTGGAACTTATCTATAACAAAAGCTTTTATCTCTTTGTTGTTTATTGGACACGTGTTCAAGCAAATACCCCATTTACTAAACCATATGTTATTTTTCTGCATCCAAGTTTTTTTTTTAATCTATTGCACAATTTGTCATTAAAGACAACCTCAGGCCATCTATCATCTTCCATTTGCTCAATTTTTTTTAAATACCTTATGACTTGCACCATAGCAATAATTGCTTCAATAGGAGAAGCCCCTATTTCATTTAACAAGATAACATAAGGAATTGCACTTTTAATCTTGAATTTGTTTGTAATCAAACGCTTTTGAATTTTCTCAATTTGTCTCCATTGCATGTTGGATGTACCGTTGGCCCATAGTTCACAACCATAGAGAACCACCAAAATCACTAGAAGCCCAAAAAGAGTTTGAGTGGTTTTCCAGTCCCATAATTTTGCCTCTCTACACCTATTTTGAAAAGCATAAAATGCTTTCCAACCCCCCAAATTTCTTTTCTTTCTACAACCATCCCAACTTAGACTTTTGTTGAAGTCAATTCCGAGGTATTTGTAATCTGCAACTTCTTCCAGAATCTTGCCTTCAAAGTAGAACTTATGCTGGTTATGTTTTCTTTTTCTAGAGAAAACCACTACTTTCGTTTTGCTGATATTGAATTGCATCCCCACACTTCTACAAAAATGCTCGAGGGATAGTAAGTGCTCTTGCAAACCAAGAGTTGATTTAGCAATTAGAATAAGGTCATATGCATACAAAATAATCCTTATAACAAACTTGCCCAAATAGATACCATCACCCCCTTGTGAATTTAACCACTCAAGCTTGTCGATATATAAACCAAAAAGGGTAGGAGATAGTGGGCAACCTTGCTTGACCCTGATATCGCTTCTAAAACTTTCAAAAATTTCTACTAAAGTTCTAATTTTGATTTTCACTTCTTCATACAGCCTATGCACAATTGCTCTCAAATGTTTAGGAACCCCAAGTTCTCTTATTCTATGCCAAATCTTATCCCTAGGAATCGTGTCAAACGCTTTTATGAAATCAACAAAGAAACAAAAAACTTCTTCCTTTTTCTCCCAAGCTTTTTTAATGATGTGCCTTAAAGTTATACAATGATCAACTGCGAAACTTTTAGGTCTAAAACCTGTTTGCCCTTTAGCACGCTTATCTCTTTCTTTTGCCCACTTGCTAATTTTATTTTCTAGCATGCTTCCAAATAGCTTCACAAACAAAGGGTTTATCATGATGGTCCTATAATTGGAGGGATTGTTGATGTCACCCCTCTTGAGAAGAGGTATTTCCAGACTAGTTGTCCAATCTGTGGGGAGCCCTTGTTGTATGATGTTGTTGAAAGTTTTTGTAATGTGAGGTGCAAGGATCTTTGAGCCCCACTTTAGATAATCTGCTTGGAGTTTAGCTAAGTCTTTTGCTTTTCCAACACCCAAGTTCTTGATACCCATCTCTACCTCTTGCACCGTGAAGAGTTCAGTATTAGTGTTGACCAAGGGGGGAGGGTCAACTTTGGGATCTTATCAACAGCTACCACTACCATTTGTGAACAGTGCATCATATAAAACATGCATATTCCCTCATCGCAATGGATAAACCCAACCTAGTTGATCTAATTAATCAGGGCAGGCACAATCCTAGATTCTACTATCATTGCTTCATGATTCAACCGGCTCAAATCACATCTTTGACCTATAGAAAACACGAGCAAATACGTTGGTTCATGTATGTCGTGAATCGTATCAAACTGTGTTGGTGACCGAGGCAAGTCAATCAAGCTTGTCCTCGGCGGATCAATAGTACTACTTTGCTCAGGGTTAGGGAACTTCCAGGAACAGCAAAGGAGCGAAGCTTCTATTCGAAGGACTAGTATGTTGTCCGTGAATCCGGTTCAACCAACTCTTAGGCGGCAATGGGCAGATCACAAACATCGCGCCTCTTGCCCACATTTCGATCAATTTGACTCAATATTGTTTGTGTTAGTTATTGATGGGTTAAATGCGTGATTCAAGCGTGAACTAAAGGTGAACGCAATAAATCAACTATCGTGGTGGAGCAAAGTGGAATTGTTGGGAGGGGTAACCTCTGCTCAACAATTTTTAAGCATCTCATTTCTCGATGCTCATCAAAGACATTATCTTCTTCGACACTCGACCCGCTCCTTTCTTGAGTAGAAGTGAGCTTAATAATATCCAAGCAAGAGCCATAGATTCAATAAGCAATACAAGTTTGATTACTATGATGCTTATGATAGAATATACGTAATGGTTGTTCCATGTCCACCTCTATGAAAGTATAGCCTTGTTTAACCTTGTCAGTTAACTTGATTCAACTGTAAATTGGATGCCTTCCTACCTAAGAGCAAGGGTTAACCTATTAGAGTTGGTCAAAATGAACAAGATAGTTCGAGCAGCTGACAGAGTTCAGCGTCGGCCCAATCCTGCAACATCCACCCCATCGGTGAGGGTAGTTAGCATCGACCTAATCATGCAACATCTGCCCCACTAGTGGTGGTAGCGCCTTTAGAGGGATAAATTGTGATATATTATAGAGTAGATTCTTATACAATAGGATTAGATAATAGGAAGACATGAACATGAATAAAGTAGGCACTGAAAAAAGAATTGTTGTAAGGCGGTAACCCACTATCATACAAAAAGCGTGTACATAGAGGCCAATATTTCTTGGAGAGACAAAATTCTTATTGCTTAGTTAAGCACTAATTCTCATCAAGTCCGTTGTGAACAGGGCACTGGAAAAGACCAAAAGAAGTGGGGGAGAAAAGAGTGTATTTTTTTTCTTTCGGAAAAGTGGAAACAGGAAAGCATTTCATTTTAGAATGTGAGGCCTTCAAAGACAATAGGGAAAGTTATGCAGATATTCTGGCAACTAGCTCTTGGGATAATCTATTTAGCAAGGGGCTTGTCGAGACGCTGAGAGCGTTTATTGTGAGGCTTCACAGGAAAAGTGCCGTATACATCAACCAGATGAAGAAACAATATGTCCCATAGGCTATCTTTAGCCTCATGGACGTTAAATTTTTTCCTCTTTCTTTCTTACACCTACTAGAAGGAATTCACTACTCATACTAACTATAGCTCCTCTTTCTGCCCCCTCCACACACACATATATAAAGTTGTTATTATTTAATATTTTAATGGGTGGGTATCATAAAATCCAATTCCACATTACCCATTTTAACATTGAGAGGGCCACGCGAGATTTGTACTCTTTTCTACTTTTAGGAATGAGATTGGTAAAAAAAAAAGTTGGGATAAAAATGGGTGGATTTGTATTAGTAAAATATGTTCCAAGAAGACACAATAGAGATACAATTTAAAATTAATACAACTTGATACAAAAATTCAAAAAAGAGGGTTATGGAGTAAACTCTGTAAATTACTCCTAAAATGAAGAGTACAAAACATTTCATTAAGTGAAATCTGGAGTGAAGGGCTAGTGTTCTTTGTTGTAATCCTTGTCATCTCCTTGTGTTGGTTCATTCAAATCTGGGAGAGCTTGGTTGTTAAGAGACAATAATGTTGTATCCCAATGGCATGAGTGAGGAGGTTGATGCTAAAAACCTAGATGAACAATCTACAATTCTCCAACCATACTATGAATTGCATCAATTTTGTCATACCAGGTGTTGGGTGCTGTCTATGATGCAAGCCAATAGTTAGCAATAATTCAACTATGCTTCCAATTTCATGATTTTGATTTGGAGCTTGCATTGTTGTTTGAATAAGTCATTTGAGTCCTCAATTGTTTGAGATAGAGGAGATCAGTTGGAGGAGGGAATTCAAGCCACCATGGGAGCTAGAGTAGCAAACACTAGGGGAGAGGAGGAGCCAACAAGAACCACATAATTGAAAAGGTTCTGGGCATAGGCGAAAGAGGACAAGGACAAAACAATAAGCATTGAACCTGTCATCCAACGATAAGGGAGGATGACCATAACGACCTGATGAGATAGGGTGTAAGACTAGTCACAATAATGATGAACCCTCTAGTGTTAATTTGGTAGCTCAGAGACAAATTCCCTCCTTTGGACAATGTTCCTCATCAAGAAATACCCCTCCTAGCCCTTGGAAGAATTTAATTTAGTAAAGGAAAAATGTATTTTTAGTATGGAAACCCACATGAGCACAAAAGGACGGGTTGGCCCAAAAGAGAAATTGAACATCCTTGGAAGCCTATAAATTTGGACATCATCATCAAGCATCTTCTTCTCTCTTCTTTGGATTGGCTTGCACAGGCTTGAGGTTGGTTCATAGAATTGGTTTGTACAGGTCCAAAATTGCAGGGTTCGAGTTCACACGTGTGGATTAGGGTTTTTGGTTTGGGGCCACAGGGTTGGAACAAGGAAATCTCAGTTGTAGTCGCACGCATATATGGTGTTCCATGCGGCTAGAGAGTTGCAATCACACTCATGATTGCTACCTCCGTGCGACTGTCACCTAGGGTTTTGATAATAGTTGGCCGCAGATCTTATTCGTTGACCATAGGCTTGGAACTTTGATTCTAATCAATATTGTTGTTGGGTTCATCTTTTGGATATTGTATGGTTGGTTTTGCTAGATAATCACGTGATTGATGAATTGGAACATTGCACTCTCTCTTTGTTGAACATTTTATGACAATCTAATAAGAAAAAGAATTTGAAAGGGTTTTCCCCCCCGTGGTGTTTTTCACTTGTCTTAACCCGATTCGGAGGGGGTTAGGCTTAGGTCTCAGTGCATTTGGTTCTCCACAATGCTACCTAACTCGTTGGTCCAGGGATCCACATTATTGACTGACTACCGAGAAGCTCAAGACTCAACCACCCCCCGTGGGACGAAGGTAACCTTAGTGGCCAAATATTAGGGCATCTTTCCCTATAGGTTGATGTGTGGGTAAGCATAGAGACCTGAGGTGATCTTGGTTAGGCTGCTGGAAATGTCGCCAGTACTTTCGGGACATCGCCCTAGTACCCCTCATTATAACTCCTCTCTGCACCTTGATTGATTCTTCACTACTAGAAGTGTTGCCAATACTTTTGGGATGTGGCCCCAATACCCTACTACAGAATCCTCGCAAGGCCTAGTTACTTTTTGAGTGGAAAGGATGCATAAGTCTTTTTAGGATTTTTATCATACGCAAGAAACACCAAAACCCTTTTTTTCTTGATTGATCACATAGCATAAAGTTAAAGGGAGAATTAACCATTTATTTTCACTTTGTTTTTTGTATGTGGTTCATTTGCTTTGATAAAAAATTCCCCCTCACCACATAAGTAACACACACTCTACTTGGCACCATAGGGGACACCCTAGTTCCCCTCCACTCTAGGCACATCCAAGGCCTCCCCCCATTGCCAGAAGGCGTGCCTAGCTTCTCACCATCCTGATGAAGGAGACAACGTGGCTCTACTTTAATTGGCTCATCATTTATAGGTGCAACCTTTTTGGGGATCCCTCCCCCTCAAGGAACCCCTTTTGCTACCCCTGTAGGGAGTCCACATACTACTCCCCCAAGTAGCCCTACCCGTTCACAAGGGAACTTTTTTCAGGCTAGACCCCTAGGTCATACCAATATGACCAACAACATAAGGATCCCATTTTTTGCTTCTTTAAACCTACTAGATTTAACTAAAGTCACCAATTATCCAATTGCCCATAATCAGAATTGGCCCCCCATGTCAATCGACTTGCCTTCAGATATTCCCAATTTTGAAGGCAAGCAGGGGGAAGATCCCACTAACCACATCATGACCTATCATTTGTGGTGTTCATCTAACAACATCATTGAGGACTCAATTTATTTGAGGCTATTTCTATGCACCCTCACCGGCCCTACCATAAAATGGTATGTGAGTGAGACAGGGGGTTCCCTTCGCACATTTGAATCCTTGGCTTGTTCATTCCTCATTTCCAGTGCCGAGTACGACATGACATTGGGTCAGAACTACTGACCCACTTTCGACAAACTACCTCCACTCATATTTCAGGCCATTTCCATGAATGGCAAAAGCATTGTGATCTCTATAAAGTGAAAGTAACATAGGACCTTCGCCTATATTTCTTTTTGAAATCCCTTCTGCCAACAATTGCAAAAGACATGGCTACAACCATGTGCCGGATAGAGGAAGAAGCAATCAACAAAACTCGACAGTTTGAGCTTATCTATACTCAGTGATGATACCTATACACGGTCCTACCTAATGCTCCCCGTCTGCTTACTTTTTCCCAAGACAAGCCAAGAGCATCAAATGTTGCAAACGGTTTGCTTGTAATCATCTCCCAAAATCAACCTAGAAATGTGTTCCAATAGTCCGGAAATGTATACAATGGACCACCCCATTTCCAATAATTTGGGGGTCCAATAGTAGCCCAAATTCCAACCAGCACGGGATTTTATCCTAATCACCCTGTGCACTCCAAAAATCCTCCCTCGCAAGGTAACCAATATTATCCCATGTAAGCTGGGTTGTATCCTCCACGCACCACAGACGCTGTGTTGACCTCGCAAACCCCTTACACCAACCCAGGACAAGGAAATCCTTATTACCCTTTTCCTGCACCTTGAGAACCTAACCCCACACCTTGGCCTAACATAGGGGTTAATTTTGTGCAACCTTCTTTCCCCCAACAATAGCGGGCATTCGAAAAACTCAACACTGCTAACCCTTCAAACACCAACAAGAAGAAAGGAAAGAACAAACCAACAGGGGAACTAGGGCAAGGGGGCAACAACCAACCTTCGCGTGTGCCACCTGGGGCAATCCCCCCAATCGGAACCAAACTCAAAGCCAAGGTACCAACAACCCAAAAAATCTGAATAAAAATGCTAGTCTTCTGACCAACCATGCATGCACTATTTGTGGGGAGTATGGGCATTACACCCATCATCGTCCTCAACTCCCAGAGTTGAAAAGGATGAGAGAGGCTAGGGGGTAGGGTGGCACAACCCAACAACCTGTAGTAATGAAAAACCATTTTCTCCACTAGGAGGCAATAGCCATGCAACACAAGCCTACCTCTCACCAATACCAAAACCCAACTAGGGGCAGTTCTCATGACCCAGCCAATCGCGACATGTTCATGGCAGGGTCAGATGTTCTCCTACAAACACAAAAACTGGATTATGGAACTCCTCCAAAAACCAACCCCTTCACATCACCTAACATTGTTGTTATGCCACCTTTGATAATACCACAACCCGTTATTGAACCCATTCCGCGAATGATCGAAGGACCATTACATTGTAATACCCACTCAAAGGAGGCTAGCTATAACATTGTTGATGATTTAGCACAGTGTCCTTCAACTATGTCAGCATTGGAGGTCCTGCAAACTTGTCCAACTTGTTGAAAAGTGTAACTAGGTTTGGTCTTCATAATGACATGTAATTATGATATTTGTAAATGATGAAATGAAACAAATAATTTATTTTTGCGTGCCTTGCTTCATGGGTTTTATGAGAAAGAGATTTTATTTTATTAGTGGCTCCCATTGAGAGCATTAGGATTTACCATTAGAGTCAAAAGAATCAATGTCATGTATGAAGAGCTCTTCTTGAGCATGTGTCATATATATATGTAGCCTATTAAAGTGTCTAACAATCCTCCAAAAGACGAGCACAATCCTCTCTTGAAGTCGACCTCCAAAACTGTATGGAATAACACATGTTGGCTCACCTAATGAGACACGCCCGTTCACTATATGTCATGTCGGCTTATATACATGATAAACTAGTATAAATACTCAGCTAGGATCTTTTCATAAGGACAATTCAAGGAATTCGGATGCCTCTACAATTCGGTGGGTAATTACAGTGAATAGAACTCGGACATCACTGAGAATTTTGGTGATCATTACAGTGATGACAATTTAGATTCTTCTAAGGTAATTTTGGATGGTTGTCACAGTCAAGTTGTTAATTTTAGGTATGTTCTATGCTTAGAGCAATTTATTTCAATTTTCATAGTTAGCTCAATACCTTTTCCAGATTAGCAATCACATCATCATTAAAGTAAATTGCAGATAGAACATAAACATAAATCGCATAAGACAAGCCAAGACAAGAGGACACAAGATGTGGCGCTAGCCAGGGACAAACCCCCATGTGGGGAAACCCTTGATCAATTCTTGTTATATGTTCTTCAATAGTACAACAGAGAGAGAGAGATAGTACATTTATAACAAAAGTCATCACTTTGACTTATCTAGATTAGAGCATAGATCATCTCCTAGGATAATGATACATGAGATCAATTGAAGACATGTTGCTTCAACTAATTCTCCAAGGTGACTCCTTCACCTATCATTGTGTTGCATCTCGTCATCATGTTGCACTTTACCGTGTTGTACCATGCTGCACTCATCATCACTATGCTGCATTTCATCATGCTTCATTAATCATGACTGTACCCATCACTGTACTGCATCTGCTCATGTTGCACCATGCTGAGCTCTTCATTGCACTAAGCTACATCTAAATGCATGCTACAATACTCATCATCATGCTGCTTCTCACTCCATGATGCATCCAACTACTGCATCTAGATCATCATGATGCACCATATCATCATGTTGCTGCACTATATCATCATGTCGCTGCACTAGCTGTCACCTACAGGAAACCAAATCAACATTTTTTTCCTACCTTGAAATTTCCCACACAGACCTGCGTCCTTCTTTCTTCAAACTCAGCGTAACTGTAGCATTTAACAACCCTCCACGCAGTCATTAAGAAACCCTTGCTATGATGCTATGGCCTATGGCCTACCACATAGCAACTCTGAAGTAAATTAACGCAACAACACAAAGGAGCAGACTTCAACACTTTCCTTCACTATATAACTGTGGCTTAATGTCTATATAAGCGTCCTTTAACACTCAGTCACCTACAACAAACATTGTTGCGATTGTTGCTGAATTAGGACTTTATTGACAGTGAATGAGTGCTCCCTTAGCACTGCGGATAAGGACTATTTCAAGAAGCGTATTAGGGCCTACGTTAACAACAAATTAAGGCTTCTTTTGGACTACGTATGATTTTCTCTTGGACAACATATTAGGACCTTTCCTGACTGCAGATTAGGGCCTCCACTTGGCTGCATATAGGGCTCCCTCTTTGCTGCGGATTAGAGCCTCCACTTGGCTGCGTATAGGGCTTCTTAGATCTGCGGATTAGGGCTGCCTTGCTGCATGTAGAAGTTCCCCTAAACAGTAGGTAGATCTCCCTTCTTTGCTGCAGCTAAGAAGCCTCATTTGACTGCGATTTAGGGCATCCTATAGGCAGCATATTAGGGCAGGTTTGAGTAGCGTATTTGAGCCTCTTTAGTGCGACCAGATCTCCTTCATGACTGCGGCTAGGCTTCTTTGGACAACGTATTAGCTAGGGCATCCTCATCGTCCTCATGTTTGCATTTTAGGCCTTCTTTACCATGACAGCCTTAGCGTAGAGCATCTTTGCATTAGGGCATCGTAGATTCTTGGTGATGTCTCCTTCCACCAAAACCCCGACGAGTGGAGAGGAGATATGTCAAGAGTGTGTCTAAATGGATATCATGCCACCTCCTTTTATACTAAAACGTTGAGCACAAGAGGGGGTTATTTGGTTGCTGGCCGACCTTGACGAATTGTCCCATAACACAAATAAATTCATATCTCCATGAATACTTATCAGAATCAGATGATATTTAGATCAATCCTACACCTCTCAATGAGAGGGATCCAAGAAAAGTATCCGCTGCCATTAATAAGATGACCCACATGGAGTTTGGCCCTCGTTTCTAATTTTACACTCCCTCTCAACTAGGGAGAACTTCATCAGTTGATCCATATGTCTGACTGTACTATCTCTGCCATCAGTGCCCTGCACTGCTCTGCTCTACTTTGCTAAACCATGAAGAAGAAGAATTGTTCGAGAATGTCTCATACCATTCTCTATTGACTTGAAGTCAATTTTATTGATCCTAGATCAATATCACAAGAGAATGTCTCAAACCACTCATACTGATCCCAGATCAACATCACAAGAGAGTGTCTCAAACCACTCATACTGATCCCAGATCAATGGAGGTGATCCTAGCATAGGGAGTATAGTAGATACAACGATGCGTCCATCGATAGTACTACTATGGTCCTGTTGTGCTATACAACAACCCCCCATTTCATAAAATTTTTATACAAAATCATAATATGAAATGGGTCCCTTTTAAAGTAAACTTAGATGTGTGAATAAATTGGTATTAACCCATCATAAGAGAAACCCTTGTCAAAAAACATAAGGTAAATGAAAATTTTAAAAGCCTTCTGAATAGAAATAAAGTGGGTCTTTAAAAATTATAAAATTCTTCGTTATTGCGATAAAGCGATCGCATATTGGAATAACAAAGGAAGCATGCACAACGATACATCCATTCTCTCTGATCCGAAAAGCATATCACAATCGGATATTAGGAAAGGTACAATGTTAAAGCAACAATTTAAAATATCCCCCTTCATTTCTCTGATGCGATAAAGCGTATCACCATCGGCAATCGGCAATAACAAGTCAACACATGATTAAAGGCACACTCGAATCCTCCGATGCGATAAAGCACATCACAATCGGTGATTGGCGAAATCACATTGACACGGTAATAAAATATGAACCCATTCCCCGATTCCAATGCATAAATAAGGCGCATATCTCGAGAACATACTTAAAAGGTTTGCATGCATTATATCACATTTTGGTGATCGGAAATGTTTTATTAAAGCCTTTCCTTTCACGTTACCAATTGCCGATTTGCGGTTTACTTCTGATTATCTGCCAAAGAAATCTAAGCCACGCTTGAATGAATCATTTGTCATATAAACGACATGATGGACATTTAAAACCTCCTTTACCACGATTGACAGGTTAAGCGGCTAATCAATGAAGCAGTTAAGAGTAGATCTTTTCATTAGATTTTATTCGCGACAATCTTATTGTGATCCATTATCACCTGCTAATCAACATAATTCCTTCTCATTTTCATATTTGCCCATAGTAGCATTTCTCTGTATCACGTTTTTCCCATCGCTTGTGCAGAGCTTTGCTGAAATAAGAAATTTGAAACAAATGGGGAAGAAATCAAAGAAATTTGCAGCTGCGGCTCCTACAACAGTAGTGCAGCCAGCCAAGGATCCAGGGCCAAGCAAAAAAGGGTTAATCTCAGACACTACATGACTCGGTTTTGGAAATACTAGTTGGGAGAGCATTTACAATTTAATTGAAGCAGAGGAGCCTGAGGAACTATTGAAAGAAGCTACAGCCGACTCAACTAGCAAATCGGAAGCATCCCTCAAAGATTTAGCTTGTTCATATTTGCATAGAATAGCAGCACGAGAAAAGATTCTTCCATACACTGATGTAGTGAGATGGGTGGTAGAGGAAATTTTAGTTTCAAACAGAACATTTTGCACAATTGACAGGAGGATTTTTGGCTCATTCCAACCTGATGATCTAAGGAAAATGTATTACTTGCCTGAACCTAAAAAACAGTACAACAAAGCCTTCCTGGAAAAATTTGCGAATGAAAACGAGATAGAATCGACCCTAATTAAGCAGTGGAGACAGAATCCCGAGAAGCACAAACACGAGTCATCAGGTAAGTACTCCATAGACTCATTGTCTTCTCCTTAGTGTTATGCCGGGGCTATGCTGTGTAGAATGTGGGGGATACATGACTGCTAAATTCACCATTGAAATGGTCCTTTTAATGGAAGCAGCAGTCAATAGTTATGTGATGGATTGGGCAAACATTTTGTCTCACAAATTAGCCACAACAATTCTCGAATTCAGATCAAATACACGTAAAACTACCAGGACCATTCCCCCTTTTTATTCCAGTGCTTATATTATGGACACTCTTTGTTTTAACTCTGAATATCCAGTACTTGGATGGAGATGGACTCCTCAGGATGCAAAGCCAATCCATATTTATCATCGAATGTTATGGAAAGGTCACTACAAAGATCATTTGTACATGATTTGCAATGGTTTTATGTTGCCTGTCTATTATGCTATTTTTGACAAGCCTGCCCCGAGGATTTCCGAGGAAGCAGGGATAGACTTGACTGCAGTTGGTAATTGGTTCGGAGAAGACAAGTTCACTTATATAAGGCTTTTTGGTAGCCTTACAAGACCCCATGTCCTTCCTCTGTATGTGTCCGATAAGCTGTTAGCTTGGGAATTGGCCTACCAGATAACAACAAAAGGGACATCCAAAACTCTTAGAAATTCTAAGAAACAGGTATGGCCTACATTTCCTTTGAGATGCGGTTTCTACACTCTCCATGATTATAAACACGCAGGAAAGGAGGCAAAAAAAATACAAATGCTCAATCTTGCAACCATCCCCAACAGACAATATGACCCTCGAAAAGTTGCTTATAATGTTCTTGAACAAGCCAAACTTGCAAAGTTTGATCATGAAAAGGGTGAATTCGTTGACCTGTTTTCCTTAGCAGAATCATTATTTTAGGTAAAAACATTTGCCAGGATCAGGTATAAAGATGAAGGGCTGGAAGTGTTCAATAGGCTCAGAGAATAGAGGTTGCAAACTTTGCCTTTGGACTTATTAACTACCACCCCAGCAATCCAGTCAAGCAAGCGTGAACAACGAACTGGTAACAAATCCCAAGCTGTAGAAAAATTTCTGGAGAAAGGAAAAGACCCAGAACAGGAAAAAGAAAGTGAACACATGGATATAAATACTCAAATCGATCCCAAGCTCCTTAAAGAATGGCAACAGTTCGATTCCATTATAAGCAATCTTGAGAATTCACAGGGTTTTAGTACACCTTAAGTGACAATTGGTCACAAGACAGCAACAAGTACGGTTCGAACTGAAGGAACCAACAGCCTACCCATAAGCAAAGATATAGAGATAATTCCTAAAGATCCATCGGATGAAATTGTTTTGCAGATAGAAGAAATACCACCATTAGATGTCTTTTACAGTCCTAAGCATAGGGCTGTAGTAAAAAGACAAAGGAAAAAGAGAAAGCTTGATCAATCTTCCCTTTTACCTGCACAGACAGAGATGGCTAATGTGGTATGGAAAGAAGAATTCAATCCTTCCGAAGACCTCACAAAACTCTCTCAGTATGCCGGGGCCTACTCAGCAGCCACTATGGATAAAGCGTCAGAAGTAAGCAATTTACTTAAAGAAAAGAACCAAATAATTGTTTCATTGGAGGCACAAGTATCTGAAAGACAACAAAGAATAGAACAATTAGAACAACAGTTAGCATCACAATAGCAAGCAAACAACCAACTAAATGAGCAATTGCTCAAGGAGAAATAAAGGATAGACCAAAGTGCAATGCAAAAACAAAAGGAATTATCCACAACATTGGCCAAGCTGAAAACAATGAATGAACAGATGAGTAAAACAAAAGATGAGTAAATCGCTCAATTATCACAAAAGATAAAGAAGTTCAAAAGTTTTCCTCAACCAACAGATTTCAGGTCCGAGGCTCTTCAGATCAATAAAGCATTGATTAAGCAGCTGAATTTACTATGTCATAATATTTTCCTTGTTGAGCCCCTCTGTGAGATTGCTTCATCAATGATTGACAAATCAGTTGACGCTAGGCAGAATTTGGAATAGGCCGATGAAACTTTAACCAACTTTCTTGCTTGGCAAGAAACCAGTGAAGGGCAAGCAACAAATCTGCCTAAAATTCTAGAATCACACAAGGAGATTCTTTTCCTAGATTGGCAGTCGCAATTAATGAAAGCAGAAAGGGAAACTTCAAGATGCAGATTAGCAACCAATAATTTAATTGAGTTAATCAATTATACTCTTTATCTGTCTAATTTGATTTCACAGTGCACTCCAGGTAAATTTCCATCAGCCAAAGCATTGGAACAGACATGCAATCAGGAATTGGAAAAGAAAGAAAGATTAATCACAGGCATCCAAAGTTTAACTTGGGACACCGTTTGGTTCTTCCTAGTTAAACCATACAGTCAAAGGGCAGCACTCAAATGTTTAACCGATGCAATCAGTTACATGATTCCCGAAATTCATGATGCTATGTATTCAGCCCAACTGCATTCTCGTCTGAGTCACCCTCCAGAATTGCAACTAACGCTTGCTATCTGCCAGCTCAAGCCAAAAGATGATCGACCGAAACAGTGAATCATGCTACCGACTGCAGATAGACCTATTTCAAGGAGATCTTCATGATTTGGTTATACCACCTAATAGCATTTTTATTTCATAATCAGTTAGCTTAGATAGTATTTATAGACCCTTTCATGTTTTTAGAAAGGGTCATAAATTTTTGTATAAAACTTGGATCAAGAAGTCACACTATTGTGCTTCCAATATTTTTTTTTTTATGAAGACTGGGCCTATATTCTGAATTTTAATGAAGAATGCTTTGATGAAACATGCTCTATTGCTTTTTGTGAAAATATTTCTAAGCTAGAAGACGGAATCTGAATGCGATTGATATCGAGAGGGATCTAAATTATATATGGTAATATTATCTATGTCTTTGCTCCAGTCTTTTATATGAATCAACATTTATTTAATCTTGCTATCATTGGATATATGTATGTGTTTTAACAACAGTATTTATACTCATCACTATTGAATGTTTAAGGAGTGTTATTCTTTCAATCATATTTATGTCGATATATGAAGAATAATGTAATATTGTTTTAAATGATTACTTTGTTAAGCTATTTGAACAAAGTAATTATCATGTGAATGAATATCGTTGATATTAAATGGAGTCATCTATATGCCTATTTGTAAATAAAGATCATCAAAAGTTACACTAAATTGGAAATTTCCCGGGATAGATTAAGTTGTTTATTATTTTTGCATTATAGAATAAATCATCCATCCATTATCATTAGATAATATAAAATCAACCACTTATCCATCCTATTTACAAACCATTGGGAAACTGGTCCCATTATATCCAGTTGGAGCCACCACACCAAGTAGAAAAGGAGCTGCCTTTAAGGTCTGGACCAGGTGGTTTTCCCCAATGTTGATGCAACGATTTTCGAGGCATCGACATTTTTGGCGCTAGAAGGAGGGCCATAATCTGTGAATGGAAAGCCAATCCAAACTTACAACCCATTCCGAGAGTAAATCTCCCTCCACCTCACCTTCAACCTCTCCTTTGCATGCTGGAACTCCGGTCTTCAAACGAGAAGAAAAGGAGTCAACTACCATTGCTCAACCCCAACATATCCCAGAACGATTAACTCCAGGGTCTCCTGAAGTTAGTCTCTTATCCATAAACTTCAAGGCTTTTCAATATCACCATAGAAATCTGAGGTATCTCAAGGCAGTGAGACTTCGCAATTCATTCCACCTCACCATCTCACGAGACTTTAGAGTGGGAAGCTTGGTATTGAACCTACTGAGTTGCCCCTACCTAAAAGGAAAAGGGTAAGAAAAACAACTAAAGGATATGATCGTGAAACTATCTCATTATCATCCATTTCATCTTCTCCAGTGCGAAGTCAGCCATCTACTCCTCCATTACACATTGTTGTTCCACAGGGATCAAGAACCTCAACATCTCAACCATCTCAAACTTCAATATCATCTCCTTCCCAAACATCTGGAACTTCATCAGCCCATCTAGTATTAGTTCTACAATGGCTCAAAATCCATGAAATAATCCTGGTGCAGTCATGATGCCTGCACCATTACATCCATTGCCAGCACACCCTGAAAATGGTTGCCGAAATTTAATCCAGATGCAGGGATACAAGCCGATGAACATATCAACAACTTCATATTGGCAGTTAACTTAAACGGAGTAACAGAGAAAGTTGTTGGTGTTAGGCTTTTCCCTTATACCTTACAAGGATCAGTTGGGTCTTGGTATTTTTCCTTGCCCTCAAGATCCATTACAAGTTGGAACATTTTTCAAGAACAATTCCTAACCAAGTATGGTGATGACAGATCGCTAGCAACGTTAATCAATGATCTCTCGAATCTTAGGATAGAATATAAAGAACCTATAAAAGAGTTCAATTCGCGGTTTAATAAGCTCTTGTATAAGATTCCAACTGCCTCTAAACCAAGTGAGCAAATCAGAAGCGAATGGTATATAGCAACCTTACCTTCAAATATAGCTATTTTTGTAGATAGAGCTGCAAAACCAACTCTAGCTGAAAACATGAAAGAGGCACTTGTTGTAGAGAAATGCATTACTGCTTTAGAAAAGAAAGCTGCTCTTGAAGATAGGAAACCCAAAAAAGTTTCTTTCAAGGATGATTCAAAGAAGAAAATGCCTAAAGACCCATATGATATGGAGGGTCTCCAAAAAGTTCTTAAGACTATGTCGAACGAAATGGTAGAAATCAAGAGACAAGTAGTTGAGACTTCAACAAAAAGGCCATTTAGAAACTTTAAGAAACCTGAATCAAAACCACCAAATGTTATATCCAATGCAGATTCAGATCATGAGGAGGAAGAAGAAGAAGAGATAGAATTATCATCTGAAGAACCTGAAGAAGAAGAGACCGTAGAATGTCATGGGATGTGGGACTTTATTTTGCCTAATTCCGATACCAAAAATGAACAAAAAGCTTTCCCTGTAACTACCAAGAGTAACGGTACTCCCGAACCTGTTCAAATAACTCAAAAGAAAAGGAATACAGGTACTACTGCTACCAAAGAAAAGGTTCCCACAAAGAAATCTACAACGATACCTTCCCAAAATCAACCATCAGCTTCAGATCCACCTCCAACATCAAAAACGTTAGTAGTTACAGATTCAATGGACTACAACATTATTGAAGACATGAAGAAGACAAAGACAAATATCACTATGTTTGAGCTTAGTAAAGTCAAACATCAACAAAAATTGCTACTTAAGGAGTTAAACGTTGTCCCTTCTTCTCCTCTTCCAAATGCTGTATTGTCTAAAGCTGTTAATGAGACAGGTAAACCACCCCCTGGTAGAGTAGAAGCTACTGATGCTGTTTTAATCGGATATAGATCAAATTCCCATACTCCTCCATTCCTCTTAACCTACGAGATCTATAATAGAAATCTACACAACTGTTTGATTGACTCAGGGGCTTCCTCTAATATAATGCCAGCTTCAGTTTGTTCCAAACTTAACATTGAACCCCAAAAGTCTGCAATTCATATTGTTCAGTTGGATAGGACTAAGGTTCAGGTTTTAGGGGAAATCAACTCAGTTACTATTAGGTTATCAGCTGATCCAAGAGTGGCTCAGAGAATAAATATTTTAATCGTTGATATACTTGAATTCTATGGCTTGATTTTGAGTAGAGACTGGTCTGAGAAACTCCATGGTTATATTTCCACCGATTGGTCTCATATGTGGCTGCCTTATAAAGGAAAGCGAAATTAGATCAAGATTGATCGGGAGAAACACATGACCCATACTGTTACTGAATTCGAACAAGAAAATCAACCAATAACATTCAATAACAATATTTTGGGGAATTACTCATTTGAATCATTCTTTGGCAATTTCACCTCCCAACCATCACCTTTCTCAGTTAATAATTTCACATCTCAAATCGAAAACTTTTCACTAACAGATACATCAAGATGTGTTCATGTTACTGAGAAAACTGTAAATAAAATTGTAGATAAATTTTTGTTTTGTTCATTATATTTTGATGGGTCTAAATCTAATGAAGGTGCAGGAGCAGGATGCATTTTAGTTAGACCTAAAGGAGAAAAGACCATGACATCATGCAGGTTAGAACTTGAATGCACAAACAATACAACTGAATATGAGGCCTTAATCCAAGGACTCTATAAAGCAATTGGTCTTAAAGTTCAATATTTGAAAGTGTTTGGTGATTCAGAAATTGTTATAAAACAAGTCAGAATTACTATTCATTGCCTTTCTAGTCACCTTAAACACTATCAATCTTTGGTACAGGATCTTATATCTCAATTTTTAGCATTCAATATTTCTCCCATCCCTAGATCACAAAATGCAGCAACAGATTTACTAGCTAATGTTGCCTCCAAGCTCCTTCCATCTAAAGATTACAATCCAGATAGATTTCAGTAGAGTTAATCTTTAGACCATCAATTCCTGATAATGTCACTAATTGGCAAGTGCTCAATCACGATCAAGACATTCTAAATTTCTCAACTTCTGACAAGTCCTATGATGATCAAATTATTGATGAAAGTGACCATGACCTTCAAATGAAGGAAAAGCTTGAAGAAAACTCAATACCTAAACCAGTGGTTAAGCTTGAAGCTCTTTATGACATCAAGGACAGGTTTAAACAGGTTACTAATTCAAAGCTCCAAAGTTCCACTTTGAGATTTGAATTGATAAACCTCGGTACTGAGGATAATCCTCAAAACATCAATTTAGGATTAGGATTTTCTTCAGAAGAAAGAATTGCATTCATTAGATTATTACATAAATATAAAAATGTATTCTCTTGGAAATATGATGATTTGAAAACATACGATACATCTATCATTCAGCATACTATTCCAATGCTTTCTGAACAAAAACCGATGCAACAGAGGTTAAGGAAGATTCATCCTAACTTAGAGAGTCAAATAAAGGCTGAACTAAAAAAACTCTTGAAGGCTAAGATAATTTTTCCTGTTAGACATTCAAACTGGGTGTCCAATATGGTGCCAGTAAGGAAGA
The DNA here is from genome assembly GCA_000404065.3 of Pinus taeda. Classification (NCBI taxonomy): domain Eukaryota; kingdom Viridiplantae; phylum Streptophyta; class Pinopsida; order Pinales; family Pinaceae; genus Pinus; species Pinus taeda. The sequence continues at coordinate 120,316 of APFE030275290.1, forward strand.
AAAATGGCGACATTAGGATTTGTATCGATTTCAGAAATCTTAACAAAGCAAGCCAAAAAGATAACTTCCCTTTACCTACCATGGATTAGACACTCCATTCAGTAGCTGGTTCTGAGTTAATGTCCTTAGATGGTTTTTCAAGGTATAATCAAATATTGGTCCACCCTGATGACAGACTTAAGACTACCTTTAGAACCAAGTGGGGAACTTATGCCTACCGAAAAATGCCTTTTGGATTAATCAACGGTAGAGCTACATTCCAAAGAGCGATGGATATAACATTCAAAGGATTGATCAATAAATCAGTGGTTGTCTATTTAGATGATATTACTGTATTTTCCAAGAAAAGATCAAATCATTTACACGATCTGAAAAAAATCTTTGAACGCTGCAGAAGGTATGGTATCTCACTCAATCCAAAGAAGTCCTTTTTTGCTCTTAATCAAGGTAAGCTCTTGGGCTTCATTGTTTCAAAAGATGGTATTTATATTGATCTAGATAGAATCAAAGAGATTTCTGATATTCCATTCCCTCATAATAAAAAATCCTTGCAGTCATTTTTAGGTCAAATTAATTTTGTAAAAAGATTTGTCCCAAATTTTTCCCAAATTGTTTTGCCATTACAAACCATGATCAAGAAAAATTCGGTGTTTAAATGGGGTCCTGCAGAAAAAGAAGCATTTGATTCCATCAAATAATCAATCATAAATGCCCCTGCTTTAAGCACTCCTAATTTTTCAAATCATTTCATGCTATATACCCTTGCATCTGATTCATCTTATGCAGCAGTGCTGACACAAATTAATGATCAAAACTTGGAAGCACCAATCTCATTTTACAGCTCAAATCTTCAAGGTGCTGAACTTAATTACTCAGAAGTTGAAAAACAAGCTTTTTTTGTGTACAAAGCCATTAAACACTACATACCCTTTCTCTTAAAAGCTCACACAAAAGTTATAGTCCCTTTTTCGGTAGTGTTTGGTCAATTTAGTGTGATCTAAATTGCTATTTAAAATGTCAACCCGGGGTTCGTAAACTGACGAAGTGAAGTGTATTATATGTACTAGATAACCATTTCCTTAGGCTTTTGTCGTTTTAAGCTTTTTAGTTTGTTTTTGTATTTTATTTTCCTTAATGTGTGATGGTAAAAGTGAAGTGTTGAGTGTAGATGGTGATGGTTTCTAAACTTGAAAGTGATCAAAAGAATACTTTACAATAACTAAAATGAAATCAATTTTTAAGAGAAAACAAATGCATCAAATGGTGAACTAATGACAATGGCCCAGTATCCTTGCTGCTGAAAATGAAAAGAAAGCAAAAACTTGAAAAACAACTCAAACTTAAAGCAAAGCAGCTAATTCACACTACTTTAAATTTTCAGATCCTTTGCCCTTCGGCTCAATCTACCTAGTGGGAAGTAATCATAAACAAGTTAAGCAATATGATATCTAACTGTTCAAGAAAGTAAATTGCATAAAAGAAACTAATCATACTACTTGAATTTTTCAAATCCTTTACCTTTCAGCTCAATCTACCTTGGGGAAGTAATCATGAACATGTCAAGCAATATGATAACTAAATGTAAATTGCAGAAAAGAAACTAATCACACTACTTAAACTCTTCTAGTCCTTTACCATTTAGCTCAATCTACTTTATGGAAAACAACCATGAGTAAGAAATATGACAACTAAATCACACTACAGTTAGTAATATTATGATTCTTTGCTGATATAGTCCTTTGACCATAGAGAGAAATCATAAATTGATGAGAAGTATGATATCTAAGTAGCAGAAAAATAAACAAGTAAACCACAACTTGAAAAGGACAATGCTGAATTTAAACTTCAAAAAATGAATGTTAGCAGGAAGGACAAGATGATCTCATATGCCAAAAGTTATCAAAAAGATTGAAAAATTGCCTGGGCTGCCTAAGAAAACCTGCAGAAAAGCACTGATCAGTTTACAGCTCTAAGAAAACAAAGGTGAAGATATGAATAGCAGAAACATAAAACAACATATTATGTACAAGCTAATGATAAAAACAAAAACATAATGAAATTAAATAAACACTTGACAAGGCTTCAGCATGCAGGGGCCCTCTGCCACTTCAGCCAATCAAATAATCACACGGCTATCTTCAGAACAGTCTTCTCATGTATTAAAACAACAGCATATAAAACAGTGGGGTGATAAGATAACCAACAGCGCGGAAATTACATAAACAGTTCAAGGTTCATACATATCAAAAAATCTTTTTCATAGCATTCAATGACGCGTTATTTATAATGCAAAAATACTATAGCTAACTAACAACTTCTACGCTATTAACTACATTGCCATAGACACGTAGATCTCTTCAGCTGAAATCTAGTGTAACTGTCGTCATGTTTCTTAAATCTTCGGAGTGGTTGGTTGTTATATTCATGTTTTAGGAATGATCTCCAGGTGTGTTGGTGCCTTCGTGAGCTGAGAACTATGCCACATATCATTCACGTGCCCAAAACAGTGACGTGCCACCGCTGAACTCTTTGGCTGGCCTTGTCTTTGACTTTGGTTGACCGCGACCTCTCATGGATGATTTGGCCGATTTTGAAGGGACACGTTCCATGTCACCGCCACCTGGAGCTTGCCCATGTAGCTCATTTCTTCATAGGACACCTGGAGCACAACTTTTAACAAAATAGCTGCGGAATCCTGTGCTGGCTGCAGAAACCTGTGCTGGCTGCGGAAACTGACAAGTTTCCGCAGTTGCAAGAACAAAAAAACTAAACCAAACAATAGTCATAAGTATAGTCAGAAAACCATATAAACAATCATTTTTAGACTATAATGCAATGATTTAACCACTGGATGAATGAAGTGAGTGGAGAATGAGGGCTAAGAGGATGTATAGGAAGGTGCAAGGTTGAGGCTCAACAGGTAGTAAGAGAATTACTAGTTCAAAGGGAATTAAGAGAAAATAGAGCAAATTGGGTCACAACATTACAAGAATATGATTTGAAAATTAAACCAGTGAATATTGTCAAATGCCAAGGTTTTTGCAGGTTGTTAGCAAGAGCATCCAATATTCAGGAGCCTCAAGATACAAAAGATACTAAAGAAATCAATCAGATAAGTATCACAAATCTTGAATCTCAATACGCAGATTTGATTTTCTATTTGAAAAATGGATATGCTCCTTCTAATCTTTCCTATAAAAACAAACATGCCATAATATTGAAAGAAAAAAACTTCATAATTGTAGATGATGTATTATTTAGACGAAATTATGATTCAATCTTATTAAGATGCTTAGAAAAACATGAAGCACAAAAGGTCTTGCAGGAGCTACATGATGGACCAGCAGGAGGACATTTTGGAGCTGATACAACAACCCACAAAATCATTCATGCCGGATATTACTAGCCCAGCTTGTTCAGAGATACTCATGAATATGTAAGGAAATGCCAAAGTTGTCAAACCACTAGTGGAAGACAAAAGAAGTCACCTTTCCCTTTGCAAGCAGTCAACATTGAACAACCTTTTGAACAATGGGGATTGGAAATCATTGGAGAAATCACTCCACATTGATCCAAACAGCATAGGTATATCCTTACAGCTACCGATTACTTTACTAAGTGGGTTGAAGCAATTCCTTTGAAGGCAACAAACTCTAAGGAAATCATTGAATTCATAGATCAGTTCATTATTACCAAGTTTGGTGTCCCAAACGCTCTTATTTTGATAATGCATCTTACTTCTTTGGAAATTCTATATTTGAGTTTGCTATCAAAAGGGGATTTAAATTGAAGTATTATGCTAACTACTACCCTCAGGGTAATGGTTTACCAGAATCCACCAATAAAAATCTTATCAAAATCATTAAGAGAACTATTGAGCAGAATCATAAAAATTGGCATAAATCTTTGATATTTGCACTATGGGCTGACCTTATAACACAGAAAGCCTCCATAGGCACTTCTCCATTTAATCTAGTGTATGGAAAGGAAGTTGTCATACCAACAAATTTAGTACTTCCATCACTAGCTTTAGTGCAGTTTATTGAAGAGAATCCCTCATCTTCTATTTAACTTAGATATGATCAAATTCTGAAATTAGAAGAAGAGAGAGAGAAAGTCCGAATTGTACATGCAAAACATCAGCAGATTATTAAGTCATCTTTCGATGCAACTTCAACTGGCTCAAAACATTTACAAGTTGGTGATTTAGTTTTGAAGTGGGACAAAGCCCATGAAGACAAAGGAAAACACATTAAGTTCCAGAAAATGTGGCTTGGACCATTCTAGATCAGCGAGAAGATAGGCCCTTCTACATTCATATTGCAAGATCTATCAGGAAAGAGAGATTCTCTTCTTGTTAACGGCCTTATCTTGAAAAAATTCTTCAATTGAGGAGGTAACCACTTCTCCCTTTGTAAATATTCAATTTTCAGTAGAATTTGTGTGAATAACTTATTTTATACTAGGAAAATAAAGTTGTGAAAAGCCTCTCATTGGTCTTTACTATATTGAAAAAATTACTCAAAATAAATTTGATATTTACTTTTAAGAAATGGAAGCCTTAAAGGAAAAGGAAACTTCTAAGAAATTAGGTATATTTAGATTCTGAAAACCCCATTCTATTTTTGTGAAATCTTCTCAAAACTTAGAAGTACTGTAAATCATTTTAATGTTTTAAAAAGCCTGAAAACGGTTATCAATACAAATAGAGACTAATTCAATCTTAGCATCTTCAACTCTCACCCTGTCATCCATATTCTCTTAAGGAGAAAATTGTTCATCCCATCCATCAAAGTTTATAATTACTCAGAGTGTAATTTTAAAATATACTTGATATAAAAGATAAAAGGTCTTATTACAAACCTACTTACCATGATCATAGGGGAATAGTTCAACTGACATTACCAATACTGCATACCAAAACAGGGTAATGGCTTATAGTTATAAGACAAGGGGTCTCAACACGAGCCAGCGTGTTCAGTTAAATTACAACCAGTGAATGACATTGTCAACAACTAGCTACCAAACCAGGACAATGGCTTTTTATCTTACAAAATAAGGAAAACAGAAAAAAATAATACAAAAAATATGGAAACGTATCTTCTGGATTCATTATTTTTAATTATACTCTGAAATGGATGGAATAATGAATGATCAAATGGTTAGTAGGTAACCCTGTTGAGACTATAGACGTTTGCTGGCAGCAGTGGCTCTACCTATGGCAAAGGAGTTATTATAAAAGCTAAGTTGGAAAAGTCTTTTGTTTCATCATTATCAACCAATTAAGGTTTACTTAAAGCTTAGAATGTATTTAATTCTAAAAACAGAAGAAAATATCAAAAATCGTTATCATTGTTCAGAATTTATGATCACCTAGTTATATTATATTTTCGCTATCAGGTAAGGTTTCCAAATTAAGAAAGTTTAAGTATTTTAATTAATTTCTCAGAGATAACTGTTTGTCCTAGTGAATCGCCAATTGTTGTGCTATACAACAACCCCCCATTTCATAAAACTTTTATACAAAATCATAATTTGAAATGGGTCCCTTTTAAAGTAAACTTAGATGTGTGAATAAATTGGTATTAACCCATCATAAGAGAAACCCTTATCAAAAGACTTAAGGTAAATGAAAATTTTAAAAGCGTTTTGAATAGAAATAAAGTGGGTCTTTAAAAATTATAAAATTCTTCGTTATTGCGATAAAGTGATTGCAAGATCGCATATCGGAATAACAAAGGAAGCATGCACAATGATACACCCATTCTCTCCGATCCAAAAAGCATATCGCAATCGGATATCGGGAAAGGTACAATGTTAAAGAAGCAATTTAAAAGATCCCCCTTCATTTCTTCGATGCGATAAAGCGTATCGCCATTGGCAATCGGAAATAACAAGTCAACACATGATTAAAGGCACACTCGAATCCTCCGATGCGATAAAGCACATCGCAATCGGCGATCAACGAAATCACATTGACACGGTAATAAAATCCGAACCCATTCCCCGATTGCGATGCATTAATAAGGCACATATCTCGAGAACATACTTAAAAGGTTTGCATGCATTATATCACCTTTCGATGATCATAAATGTTTTATTAAAGCCTTTCCTTTCACGTTACCGATCGCTGATTTGCGGTTTACTTCTGATTATCCGCCAAAGAAATCTAAGCCACGCTTGAATGAATCATTCGTCATATAAACGACATGATGGACATTTAAAACCTCCTTTACCACGACTGACAGGTTAAGCGACTAATCAATGAAGCAGTTAAGAGTAGATCTTTTCATTAGATTTTATCCTCTTGTGATCCATTATCACCTGCTAATCTACGTAATTCCTTCTCATTTTCATATTTGCATATAGCAGCATTTCTCTGTATCACGTTTTTCCCATCGCTTGTGCAGAGCTCTGTTGAAATAAGAAATTTGAAACAAATGGGGAAGAAATCAAAGAAATCTGCAGCCGCGGCTCCTACAGCAGTAGTGCAGCTAGCCAAGGATCTAGGGCCAAGAAAAAAAGGGTTAATCTCTGACACTACATGCCTCGGCCTTGGAAATACTAGTTGGGAGAGCATTTACAATTTAATTGAACCAGAGGAGCCTGAGGAAGTATCGGAAGAAGCTATAGGCGACTCAACTAGCAAATCAGAAGCATCCCTCAAAGATTTAGCTTGTTCATATTTGCATAGAATAGCAGCATGAGAAAAGATTCTTCCATACACTGACGTAGTGAGATGGGTGGTAGAGAAAATTCCAGTATCAAACAGAACAATTTGCACAATTGACGGGAGGATTTTTGGCTTGTTCCAACCTGATGATCTAAGGAAAATGTATCACTTGCCTAAACCTGAAAAATGGTACAACAAAGCCTTCCTGGAAAAATTTGCAAATGAAAACGAAACAAAATCGACCCCAATTAAGCAGTGGAGACAGAATCCCTAGAAGCACAAACACGAGTCATCAGGTAAGTACTCCATAGACTCATTGTCTTCTCCTTACTGTTATGCCAGGGCTATGATGTGTAGAATGTGGGGGATACATGACTGCTAAATTCACCATTGAAATGGTCCCTTTACTGGAAGCAGTAGTCAATAGTTATGTGATGGATTGGGAAAACATTTTGTCCGACAAATTAGCCACAACAATTCTCGAATTCAGATCAAATACACGTAAAACTACCAGGAGCATTCCCCCTTTTATTACAGTGCTTATATTATGGACACTCTTTGTTTTAACTCTGAATATCCGGTACTTGGATGGAGATGGACTCCCCAGGACCCAAAGCCAATCCATATTTATCATCAAATGTTATGGAAAGCCCACTACAAAGATCATCTGTACAGGATTTGCAATGGTTTTATGTTGCTTGTCTATTATGCTATTTTTGATAAGCCTGCCCCGAGGATTTCCGAGGAAGCAGGGATAGACTTTACTGCAGTTGGTAATTGGTTCAGAGAAGACAAGTTCACTTATATAAGGCTTTTTGGTAGCCTTACAAGACCCCATGCCCTTCCTTTGTATGTGCCCGATAAGCTGTTAGCTCGGGAATTGGCCTACCAGATAACAACAAAAGGGACATCTAAAACTCTTAGAAATTCTAAGAAGCAGGTATGGCCTACATTTCCTTTGAGATGCGGTGTCTACACTCTCCATGATTATAAACACGCAGAAAAGGAGGCAGAAAAAATACAAATGCTCAATCTTGCAACCATCCCCAACAGACAATATGACCCTAGAAAAGTTGCTTATATTGTTCTTGAACAAGCCAAACTTGCAAAGTTTGATCATGAAAAGGATGAATTTGATGACCTGTTTTCGTCAGCATAATCATTATTTCAGGTAAAAACATTGGCCAAGATCAGGTATAAAGATGAAGGGCTGGAAGTGTTCAATAGGGTCAGAGAATAGAGGTTGCAAACTCTACCTCTGGACTTATTAGCTACCACCCCAGCAATCTAGTCAAGCGAGCCTGAACAACAAACTGGTGAAAAATCCCCAGCTGTAGAGAAAATTCCTGAGAAAGGAAAAGACCCAGAATAGGAAAAATAACAGGAAAAAGGCAATGAACACATGGATATAGATACTCAAATCGATCCCAAGCTCCTTAAAGAATGGAAACAGTTCGATTCCATTATAAGTAATCCTGAGAATTCACAGGGTTTTAATACACCTCAAGTGACAATTGGTCACAAGACAGCAACAAGTACGGTTCCAACTGAAGGAACCAGCAACCTACCCATAAGCAAAGATATAGAGATAATTCCTAAAAATCCATCGGATGAAATTCTTTTGCAGATAGAAGAAATACCACCATTAGATGTCTTTTACAGTCCTAAGCATAGGGCTATAGTAAAAAGACAAAGGAAAAAGAGAAGGCTTGATCAATCTTCCCTTTTACCTGCACAGACAGAGATGGCTAATGTGGTACGGAAAGAAGAATTCAATCCTTCTGAAGACCTCACAAAACTCTCTCAGTATGCCGGGGCCTACTCAGCAGCCACTATGGATAAAGCGTCAGAAGTAAGAAATTTATTTAAAGAAAAGGACCAAATAATTGTTTCATTGGAGGCACAGGTATCCGAAAGACAACAAAGAATAGAACAATTATAACAACAGTTAGCATCACAGCAACAAGTAAACAACCAACTAAACGAACAATTGCTTAAGGAGAAACAAAGGATAGACCAAAGTGCAGTGCAGAAACAAAAGGAATTATCCACAGCATTGGCCAAGCTGAAAACAATGAATGAACAGATGAGTAAAACAAAAGATGAGCAAATCGCTCAATTATCACAACAGATAGAGAAGTTCAAGAGTTTTCCTCAACCAACAGAGTTCAGGTCTGAGGCTCTCCAGATCAATAAAGCATTGATTAAGCAGTTGAATTTATTATGTCATAATATTTCCCTTGTCGAGCCCCTTTGTGAGATTGCTTCATCAATGATTGACAAATCAGTCGACGCTAGGCAGAATTTGGAACAGGCCGATGAAACTTTAACCAACTTTCTTGCTTGGCAAGAAACCAGTGAAGGGCAAGCAGAAAATCTGCCTAAAATTCTAGAATCACACAAGGAGATTCTTTTCCTAGAATGGCAGTCGCAATTGATGAAAGAAGAAAGTGAAACTTCAAGATGCAGATTAGAAACCAGTAATTTAATTGAGTTAATCAATGATACTCTTTATCTGTTTAATTTGATTTCATAGTGCACTCCAGGTAAATTGCCATCAGCCAAAGCATTGGAACAGACATGCAATCAGGAATTGGAAAAGAAAGAAAGATTAATCACAGGCATCCAAAGTTTAACTTGGGACACTTTTTGGTTCTTCCTAGTTAAACCATACAATCAAAGGGCAGCACTCAAATGTTTAAGTGATTCAATCAGTTACATGATTCCCGAAATTCATGATGCTACGTATTCAGCCCAACTGCATTTTCGTCTGAGTCACCCTCCAAAATTGCAACCAATGCTTGCTATCAGCCAGCTCAAGCCAAAGGATGATTGGCCGAAATAGTGAATCATGCTACTGTTAAATTGGCAACTAGGGCCAAACTCCATGTGGGTCGGCTTATTTAAGGCAGCTGATATTTTTATTGGATCCCTCTCATCGAGAGGTGTAGGATTGATCCAAAGATCATCCGATTCCGATAAGTATTATGGAGATATGAATTTATTTTGTTTATATAAATATTATCAAGCCGACCAACACTTATGTAGGCTCTAGAAGCCCAACCAACGTGTCTATTCATCATCCTCGTTTTTGGTATAAATAGAAGAGGACTTGAAGACATTTTACACACACCTCTCGTGATCTCTCTCCACTTGTTTGGGTTTTGTGGGCAGAGAGATCTAGAGGAGAATATGCTGTTCTGGAGGCTGATCTAGCCATACCCTAACTGCAGTCAAAGAAGGTATAGCCGCAGTCTAATTGGAGCCCAAGTGCCCTAGCCACAGGTCAATCAGCAACCCTCATCTACGCAGTCAAGGAAGCCTCCAGGACGCAGTAAGGAGAGGCTTAAATGTTGTCAAAAGAAACTAATCTATTCACTATTGAAGAAGCCCTAATACATCTACAACACAGTCATGTTCACACAAAGGAGACAGTCAAATGGAGCCATCCTAACACACAATTGTGCAACCTGTTATACACAGTCCTAGAAGGCTCCCTCAAGCAGTTCTAAAGGAAAGTAAGACGTTGTCCAAAAGGGGAGACTTAACCACATTTAAGGGTGCCCTAACCACGACATTTAAGGGTACCCTAGGGCCACAATTGTCAAGTGTTTTATGCAGCAAAGGAGGCATGAATACACAGGAAAAGAAGAGGCCTTATCCACTGTTATGAAAAGACTTTATCCGCAGCAAATGAAGGATTGATCAGCAGCCCTATATGCTGTAATAAGGAGGCCCTGATACGCTAGTAAGAAGGAGACCAGATCTGCTGTTCAAACCACAGTACAACCATGTGCCCTAGCCGCGGTAGAAGGAACCATAATACAGCAAGGTTAAGGGACTGTTTGAGCATCCCCGTTACAACTATGTGAGCGTGATTTCTTCTTGTTAGAAGGCTGAGTTAAAAGGAGCAGTGGAACAAACCTGTTGGGGTATCATTGGAAGAACAAGTATATTGTTTATGCTGCTATAGGAAGACTGTGTGTTAGGCTGCAGGCCATAACACCACAGTCAGCATTTCGTATGGGTATTTGAGGGCTCAAAGTATTACCATAATATATGAAGTTGGCATGCATTATACTGTTGAGATATAAAGCTGTTAGATGGTTGTACGATGTTGTTGTAACATGACATGGACATAAAGGGCAGCATAATGATGAATGAGGTCATGGACATAAAGGACAACATGATGATGAACAAAATGATGGTCATATTAGTAATGAGCAGCATGATGATGTATGAGATCATGGACAACATGATGTATGGGCAGCACAGTGATCATGAGCAACATGATGATGCTGGATGCAACATGATGGTGCTACACAGTAAGGTGCAGCAAATGGATGAGATGCAGCACGAGGATACGTGAAGGAGTCACCTTGAGAATCAGTTGAAGCAAAATGTCTTCAACTGATCTCATCATTATACGAAATGGTCTATGCTAGATCTAGATAAGTCAAAGTGTTGTCTTCTGTTGTAAATGTACTCTCTCTCTCTCTCTTTGCTAAAATTTGAAGATAAAAGAAGATTTGATCAAAGGGTTTCCCCACACATTGTGGGGTTTGTCCCTGGCTCGCGCCATATCTTGTGTCCTCTTGTCTTGGCTTTTCTTTTGCGTTTTATATTTATGTTCTATCTGCAGTTTATCTTAATGCTGATGTGATTGCTAACTGTGAAAATTTAAATAAATTGCTCTAGCATAGAACATATCTAAACTTAACAGTTATCGACTGCAAACAGACCTATTTCAAGGAGATCTTCATGATTTGGTTACACCACCTAATAGCATTTTTATTTCATAATCAGTTAGCTTAGATAGTATTTATAGACCCTTTCATGTCTTTAGAAAGGGTCCTAAATTTTTGTATAAAACTTGGATTGGGAAGTCACACTATTGTGCTTCTGATATATTTTTTTTTTATGAAGACTAGGCCTATATTCTAAATTTTAATGAAGAATGCTTTGATGAAACATGCACTATTGCTTTTTGTGAAAGTACTTCTAAGCTAGAAGATAGAATCTGAATGCGATTGATATCGAGAGGGATCTAAATTACATATGGTACTATTATCTATGTCTTTGCTTCAGTGTTTTATATGAATCAGCATTTATTTAATCTTGCTATCATTGGATATATGTATGTGTTTTAACAACAATCTTTACACTTATCACTATTGAACGTTTAAGGAGTGTTATTCTTTCAATCATATTTATGTCAATGATATATGAAGAATGGTGTAATATTGTTTTAAATGATTACTTTGTTCAACTATTTGAACAAAGTAATTATCATGTGAATGAATATCTTTGTTTATCAATGTAGTCATCTATATGCCTATTTGTAAATAAAGATCATCAAAAGTTACACTAAATTGGAAATTTCCCGAGATAGATTAAATTGTTTATTATTTTTTCATTATAGAATAAATCATCCATTCATTATCATTATATAATAGAAAATCAACCACTTATCCATCCTATTTACAAACCATTGGGAAACTGGTCCCATTATATCCAGTCGGAGCCACCACACCAAACGGAAAAGGAGCTGCCTTTAAGGTCCAGACCGGGTGGTTTTCCCCAATGTTGATACAGTGATTTTCGAGGCACCTACAGGTCCCTAATCCCATGTTCCTGCTCATTGATCAGATGAGAGGTACTTCCCATGAGTCCCAGACTACATGGGTAGGATGCCTCGACATGAGAACTAATCATCCTGTCTACAGGAGAACGAACCATCTTGTCCCACAGTCGCCATGGGAGAACTAATCATCCCGACCTACCGGAGAACTAATGATCTTGTTCCATAGTTTCCACGGGAGAACTAATCATCCCGTTCCACAGGAGGACTAATCATCCTGTTCCATAGTTGCTACGGGATAACTAATCATCTCGGCCCACAGGAGAACTAATCATCCTGTTCCATAGCGCACCAACAGGGGAGGGCGAGTCACCCTTTGGTCGTCTGTTGCTCGAGTAAGTACCCCAAGACCCCCCAAAACTCTTAGAGCTCAATGCATGCAACATGCATGACCCTTATACGAAGGTCTCTCAACGACTCCAAGTCGTTCAGGAAAAGCACAAATTTGACCTTTCCCCAGGGCTTTGACAAAGTGTCTGCGACCTGTACATTAGTCTCAATGCGATGGAGCCTCCTCGCTCATCGACTTATCATATCCCAGATAAGTTAGTATCTGATGTCTATTTGTTGGAACAATCATCGAACATGGGATTCCTCAATAATTGAATCCCCCCTGGTTGTCACAAAGAATCATAGTGGTATTCATCATGTGTACAAACAACTCACTAAAGAGCTTTCACAACCAGGCAACTTCACACGAGATCATACTCATAGCTATGTATTCGGTCTCGGTGGTGCTTATAGCAACTGACTTCTGCTTCTTGCTCATCCATGATATCAAATTTGAATCCAAAGAGAACCAACACTAAGAAGTGCTTTAGCGATCCTCCACACTTCCTGCCCAGTCAACATTCGAATAATCACGCAGCTTCATATTTCCGGCGGTGTATCTCAATCCATTAGAGATTGTGCCCTGAAGATATCTCAAAGGCTTCTTGGCACCAATCTAGTGAGGCTCAACCAAATATGAGCTCACCATGCTAACTGCAAAGCATATATATGGATGGAAGTTCACCAAGAACATCAATGCTGATGAGTTTATGAAAGTCAGAGGCATTTCCCAAATTTGGTTCGGCATCACCACCATATAACTTCTGAAAGTTAAGATCCTTGAGGTAGTCACGGGCTTGCAGTTTACCATTCCATATCTGGTATCCAACTCCCTCTTACTTCTGCAAGTAAGAGGGTCTACACCTGTCAGAAATATGTCGTTTCTCAGAAGGTGCTAGTATGAGAGGTCTATCATCCACAACCTTCGAATAATGGTTTGGATCGGCTTTACTTTTCGTGAATCTTAGCTTCATCAGACAACTATCAATCCTCTCATATTAGGCACGAGGTGTTTTACTTCAAGCCATAGAGCGCTTTCTTCCACTTGTATACATGAGATTCCCAATCATGAATCTCAAACCTCCTCGGGTTGTTCCAAACCTGTGGACCTGCTACATGAGGGGAATGGTCCTCTTATGAGATTTCCCTTTGGTACATCTCAGACATGTACCTTCATGCTCCTTTTGAATTCAGGAATCCCAGTCATCATCTGACTCACATTGGGTAGGGCCCCATAAGTAGAGCTCCGGTGCTATAGATCAAATGTGTCAACTGATATGGTCCCCAATGGACCATCCTACAACTTGACACAAATTGCCAACCCTGAACTCAAAATCATCTTAGAAAATTTTATTTTTAAAACACGTACCTTCCATCGATGAATGCCACCTTGAAACCTTTGACTTCCATTGCCGAAATGGAAACTAGGTTCTTCTTACAATCAGGTACATAAAAGAGATTTTGTAAGTGAATCGAGTTACTCTCATTCAATTGAGGGGTAACATTCCCTACACCCTTTCTGGAATAGGTGGCATCGGCTCCAAGTATAATCCCACGATTGTTTCTATCTCTACCAAATTAGAGAGAGCACCCTTCTATCTGATGGAGTGCGTTGAAGCACTACAATCAATAAGCTAGATTCTTAAAGAATCTGAAGGAGAGGGCCAATCACTTATTTATCTGATTAGAAACTACATTAAATTCTTCATACCTGGGGTTCCTTGCTTTCTTGAAGAGTCAGCCATTACCTTGATGACCTGCACTGTCATTCCTCTAATCATTGAAGATGTCCTTGGTATGGTTGTCATCATCATCAAGTGATGTGTCCCTGCCATTCGGACACTCCTTCACATAATGGCCGAACTTATTATAACCAAGGCATCTGCCTTTCCTTCCATCCTTAGATCCAGACTTCTCATTGAAGTGATCTTTAGGTAGGCTATCAGAAGCTTCTGTTGTGCCATTCTGATAATATTCTTTGCTTCAATTTCACCCTTGGTGAATTTGAAGAGGGATGAGGAATCCATTGATCCTTTTGTCCTTTCCCAACTGTCTTCGGTGATTGCTCTTTCACTCTTGCTTGGGAATTGTCTTCACCTCAACTCTGATACCATGTTAATTTTAGGTATGTTCTATGCTTAGAGAAATTTATTTCAATTTTCATAGTTAGCTCAATACCTTTTCCAGATTAGCAATCACAACAACATTAAAGTAAAATGCAGATAGAACATAAACATAAATTGCAGAAGACAAGCCAAGACAAGAGGACACAAGATGTGGCGCTAGCCAGGGACAACCCCCAATATGGGGAAACCCTTGATTAATTATTCTTATATGTTCTTCAATAGTTCAAAAGAGAGAGAGAGAGATAGTACATTTACAACAGAAGTCATCACTTTGACTTATCTAGATCAGGGCATAGATCATCTCCTAGGATGATGATACATGAGATCAGTTGAAGACATGTTGCTTCCACTGATTCTCCAAGGTGACTCCTTCACCTATCATTGCGCTACATCTCGTCATCATGCTGCACTTCACCGTGCTATACCATGTTGCGCTTCACTGTGCTATACCATGCTGCACTTATCATCACTATGCTGCATTTCATCATGCTTCACTAATCATGACTGTACCCATCACTGTATTGCATCTCCTCATGCTGCACCATGTTGAGATCTTCATTGCACTAAGCTACATCCAAATGCATGCTGCAATACCTCATCATCCTGCTGCTTCTCACTCAATGCTGCATCCAACTACTTCATCTAGATCATCATGCTGCACACATCATGTTGTTGCACTAGCTGTCACCTACAACCAACCAAATCAACTTTTTTTTCTTACCTTGAAACTACCCACACAGACCCGCGTCCTTCTTTCTTCAAACTCGGCCTAATTGTAGCATTTAACAACCCTCCACGCAGTGATTAAGAAACCCTTGCTATGATGCTATGGCCTATGGCCTAGCACATAGAAACTCTGAAGTAAATTAACACAACAACACAAAGGAGCAGACTTCAACACTTTCCTTCACTTTATAACTGTGGCTTAATATCTATATCAACATCCTTTACCACTCAGTCACCTACAACAAAAATTACTGCAATTGTTGTTGAATTAGGACTTTATTGACAGTGAATGAGTGCTCCCTTAGGACTGCGGATAAGGGCTATTTCAGGTAGCGTATTAGGGCCTACGTTAACAACATATTAAGGCTCATTCTGGACTGCGTATGATTTTCTCTTGGGCAGTGTATTAGGACCTTTCCTAACTGCGGATTAGGGCCTCAACATGGATGCATATAGGGCTCCCTCTTTGTTGTGGATTAGGGCCTCCACTTGGCTGCATATAGGGCTTCTTAGATCTGTGGATTAGGGCTACCTTGATGCGTGTAGAAGTTCCCCTAAATAATGGGTATATCTCCCTTCTTTGCTGTGGCTAAGAAGCTTCATTTGACTATGGTTTAGGGCATCATATTAGGGCAAGTTTGAGTAGCATATTTGAGCCTCTTTACTGTGGCTAGATCGGCTTCATGACTGTGGCTAGGCTTCTCTAGACAACGCATTAGCTAGGGCATACTCATCATCGTCATGTCTACGTTTTAGGTCTTCTTTACCATGACAAACTTAACGTAGAGCATCTTTGCATTAGGGCAGCGTAGTTGGTGATGTATCCTTCCACCAAAACCCAAACGAGTGGAGAGGAGAGATGTCAAGAGTGTGTCTAAATGGCTATCATGCCACCTCCTTTTATACTAAAACGTTGGGCACAAGAGGGGGTTATTTGGTTGCTGGCCAACATTGACGAATTGTCCCATAACACAAATAAATTCATATCTCCATGAATACTTATCCAAATTGGATGATCTTTAGATCAATCCTACACCTCCCGATGAGAGGGATCCAAGAAAAATATCAGCTGCCATTAATAAGATGACCCACATGGACTTTGGCCCTAGTTGCCAATTTTAACATAAGCTCAGATTCAGATCACAGAGAAGAGGATAAATTTGGATGAAGCTCAGGGGATAGCGAGGGTCTTTCATGGTGAAGGGATAACAAAGAAACAAGCAAGGAGGCTCCACAGTGAACCATTCGGACGCTAGTTTGATGGACACTGATATAAATGTAGACAGTTCGGATGGTAAAGGCTAGAAGGAACTCAGAAGGACAATGAAGATATTGTAGAGAATTCAAATGATGTAAGGTACAATTCAAAGCTATAATGGAGACAATACTTTGATAATTTATGTGCTACGATTTGGTTCAAGGCCATTATAGTCTCGATACAACTATAATAAGAAGATCTCGGTGCTATGATGATATCACGATGACAAGAAGGATCAAAGGGAAGAGGAAGAGAAGAAGAGAAGATAATCAAGAGAACTAGTATCTTGGTCTTGGAGTGGCTAATAGGTCAAGGGTCTTGGTCTTGGTATTCATCAATTGGAATCTCTATAAGAAGAATTTGTGTGGGTTTTCCTCTCAAAGAATGATAGGTTTTGGCCCTGGCTCATGCCTACATGCTGTCTCATGCCTACATTACTTTAATGGAATAGGACCTCCTGGTATAAGGAGCGATAGACATGTTTTTTTATGCTTCACCTAGGAAGACAGAATGGAAGATTGTTTAATAATTTGGCATTTGATTCTCTTGTGGGATGAAATATGGAAACCCATGAAATAGTAGTCATGGAGGACCGATATTTTGTTGGGGACTGGGGAGTCCAAGAAAAGAATAGTCCTTGTGGAGCATATACTAAGAGAACTCGGGTGGGGTATGTTCTGAGAGAGACCATGATGAGTATGTCTATAAATCATTGGTATTGCCAACATTTTGCTCTGAGAGATAGAGTTATTAGTTAAGGCCTTGATATATAAATGTTGGTTGGTATGATGCTATACAAATGAGTTACAAATCCGAATTCTTCTTATGAGAAATTCTTCAAATTGAGAATGACCAAGTACCATTATGAATACCTCCCTAGTTAAGAGGGAGTGTTAAAAAGTGTAACTAGGTTCGGTCTTCATAATGACATGTAATCGTGATCTTCGTAAATGATGAAATGAAAGAAATAAAATTATTTCTATATGCCTTGCTTCATGGGTTTCATGAGCAAGAGATTTTATTTTATTAGTGGCTCCCATTCAGAGCCTTAGGATTTATCATTAGAGTCAAAAGAATTAATGCAATGTATGAAGAACTCTTCTTGAGCATGTGTCATATATATATGTAGTCTATTAAAGTGTTTAACAACCATCCTAAAGACAAGCACAATCCTCTCTTGAAGTCGGCCTCCAAAACTGTATGGAATAACACATGTCGGCTCACCTAATGAGACACACCCCTTTGCTATATGTCATGTCGGCATATATACAGGGAAAACCAGTATAAATACCCAGCTAGGATCTTCACATAAGGACAGCTCAAGGAATTCAGATACCTCTGCAATTCGGTGGGTAATTACCGTGAACAAAACTCGGATATCCCTGAGAATTTCAGTGATCATTACAGTCATGACAGTTCAGATTCTTCTAAGGTAATTTTGGATGGTTATCATAGTCAAGCTCAAATTTAGATCATAGAGAAGAGGATAAATTCAGATGAAGCTAAGGGGATAGCGAGAGTCTTTCATGGTGAAGGGACAACAAAGAAACAAGTAAGGAGGCTCCACAATAAATAGTTCGGATGCCTCTTTGATGGACAGTGATATAAACGTAGACAATTCAGATGGTAAAGGCTAGAAGGAACTCAGAAGGACAACGAAGATATTATATAGAATTTGAATAATGCAAGGTACAGTTCAAAGCTATAATGGAGACAATACATTGATAAGCTATGTGCTACAATTTGGTTCAGGTCTATTATAGTCTTGATGCAACTACAATAAGAAGATCTTGGTGCTATGATGATATCACGATGACAAGAAGAATCAAAGGGAAGAGGACTTAGAGAAGAAGAGAAGACAATCAAGAGAACTAGTGTCTTGGTCTTGGAGTGGCTAACAAGTCAAGGGTCCTATTCTTGGTATTCGTCAATTGGAATCTCTATAAGAAGAATCTGTGCAGGTTTTCCTCTCAAAGAATGTGAGGTTTTGGCCTTGCCTTATGCATACATGTTGTGTCTCTTATCTATTTATGTTCATGCATTGGTTACTATTTGATGAAGAAGAACACTAATAATCTAATGTGAAGAAGATCCTAATCTAAAGAAGTAAAAAACATTCACAAGCAGTCACTAATGGAAGAGAATTCAACTAACACGAATGCCGTAGATTTCTCAACACAACTCAACAAAAAGCCTTGCTTTCCATATTAGGCGTAATCGACCCTTCTGATTTGGGGCTAATGGCCTTTGATTTGGACAACGCTACACCATGACTCCCATCTATTGTTTCTTTCTAGATACGGGTCACTATCCAGAACATCACCATCCATCAATGCATTATAGATCAGGGAGCATCCACTTATATTATGTCAAAATCAGTTTGGAAAAAATAGGACCCCCCAAACTCACTTCTTTCCCCATTACATTAAGGGATTATGATGAACGCCCCTACACATCTATTTGATTTTTCCAAAATGTCTTGGTGGAGCTTGCTAGTAAAACATTTCTCATCAACATTGAAGTCCTTGACACCCAGTTACATTACAATATCTTACCAGGTTGTAGCTACATGTAAGCCATGACCGTAGTGGTGTCATCAGTATTATACATCATGATGTTTTCCTATGAGGGAAAGATCATCACCATTGATCAACTCACATACTACGAGAAACAAACACCCACAACTCTCGAGGGTGTGTTACCTCTCATAACATCCCACAACGAGTTAATCCATTCCTACACTAAAGCAAGCCCAGGGATATTAAAAGCATCATCACTCTTAGGTACATACCTAATAGAACCACCGTTAATCGAACCTGTACCCATAGCCTTGGTGTGTATGATGAATTCATCAAATGCTACCCAGTCTTAGGAACTAGTTCAAGAAACGTCCAATGTTGCAACCGTCGAGTTTGCGTTTGATAGGTCCCTATAATACTAGTGATTACCCCATTACTATTGTAGTTGTATCCCTTATTAATATTGTTGTGCCCCTATTGTCCCCATATTTTTATTATTGTGCCTCATAGAATCCCTCTATTGTTATTTTTGTGGCTTTATATTATTATTGTTAGGTCGGCTGGGTTAAATTGTGACTCCTTAGACTCCTATATATAGAAAGGAGGTTTTATCATTTGTATCATCCAAGAATTGTTCATTTATGTAATGTAAAGGAGGTTACCCCTCGAAGAGGCTGAATTCTAAGGCATTGATCTATCTTTTGTATCTTTTCTTGAGCTGGTTCATAACACCTTCCGTGCCCATGGTCATGTTGAGTGCATGAACCCAGGGGCTGGCCCCCATAGCTGGCCCCTCTTTCGAATGGCACACAACATGAGGTTTAAATATATGCGGCATTCATCATATAAAGAGCAACAATTTATGGTGAGTTGGTTAGGCTTGGCGCTTGGAGTTTGGAGGTTGTGGGTTTGACCCCCACCACTACTACTCGAACCTTAACCCAATTTTTGGTGGCCCTTGGCCATGCCACATGGCTTCCTATGATTGGCCACCTACAAACCATTCAAAACGTGCCACCCAGGTACCTGCCCCATTTCAACATGCAATTCGCGAGAGGTCAAATCATATGCATAGTCACCTTTCCACGTGAGCCTGCCACATAGGCAACCCAGTCAGCCTGCCATGTTAACCTACCACGTAGGTAGCCTAGTCAGTCTACCACGTCAGTAGTATGGATTGTTGTATGTGCAATGTTGCTCATTTTTTCGCAAAATTTGCATGTTTAGAAAAATGAACATAGCTCGTTTCTGGGAGCATACAGAGTCTGTTTCACATGAAAAGAGTTGCATCGAATTCAAAACGAAAAGAACTATGTGATCGTTTAGGTTCCACACCAATCTAACAACTTTGAATGTTTAGCAAATTTTGAGCTTTGGATCATCTATGACCACCACTTGATAGAAAATACATTAAACAACATTCAATGTGAAGCTCATTGACAATTACATCATCCAAAATTCAATAGGGTTGTACAAATTAACTCAGGTAATTTCACTAATAAACTCGATTTTACCACCCTGTTAATGTTGCACTTGTGTTCACCACAACACATAGATATAAATACAATTATCTCCAAACATATTATCTTTACAATGCACACTACTTCTATATATAATATTATATATAATATAATGATATAAATATAGCTTGCAAAATTAAAAAATTAAAAATAAAATAAAAAAAAATACACTAAAGATTTAAAATTTAATATATCAATGATAATTTGTTTGATTATGGAAACCAAAATATAATTTTTTCAATTTAACAATGTTATCAATGTCTCTTTGCACTTTTTGGGGCCATTGCTAGTGATAAAATTGGCACATACATATATTTACATTGCACTCAAATGGCAATGCTTTTTATTATATTAATTTAACTAAAAGTAAAGATGTAGGAGATAATGAGTCCTTATTTCGCTTTGATTTAAAAATAATTTTAATTAAACATTATCATGGTCACAATTAAAAATTATTGGAAATGATTTTTCTCGATGGGGGTGATCATCTTAGTAACCACTTGGCACATGCGAGGTCCTCAGGGATCCCCCCTTGTCCACGCATTCATTAAGTTTATAGGTATGTGTCGTGCCTACATTCATTCCACTCGAGTGAAGATCCATATAGCTAATGCATTAGTTAAATTCAAGGGCAAGCGAATGTTCCTCTCCAATTCATAATTTTGGGCGATAAATTTGGGTCGGGTGGAGTACTGTAGTACGAGAAACGGGGTCCATGGAGACTTTTTGAGATCATGGATTTGGATGAGATGTGAAGTGGAAGTCGAGTCTTCCTTGGTTTTTTTTAATTTTCCCTTTAGTCTTGCACCTGGGATCTGGGAACCTCTTTGGATGGTGCTTCGGGTCGGCTCCATGCCTCTATCTGGAAACACCTTCACCGACTTTCAAGGGGGAGTAGGAGGCCCCTGGAAATCTCTACCGTCATGCGGGAAAAGGTAACAGTGTCCATAGCTTTTCTTAGTAATTCTGCTTTTAGTTTCAATCAAAGGTCACAATTGTTGGTTCTTTGTGTGTGCCCTTCCATCAGTTTCCTATTAGAAGTTGCCTCTGGTGTTTATCTATGTCGAGGTTGTTGTATTCCAGTCTCTAGTTAGCATTTTTTTTTACATCGGTATCCATTTGGGTTAGGTCTCATTGAAACAGTATCTCTGACCACCTAGGGAAGTGTCTTTTATCGTAGAGCGTTAGTGGGTTTGTGGGCTTCATACGCCCTAGGAAATTCTTCAACCTTGGGGGGAGCTTTCCCATCCTGGCTCAAAGGCCATGGTGTTTGGGTTCTAGTGTGTGTCATTTCCGGATATCTGTCTCTTGGTCATGGTGTATGCCACTCTTCTTGCAGGTTCGTTGAAGGTTCTTTCATGGCCCTCATTAGTACACACAAAGCACGTAATGCATCGTCGCGTTTGGGGGGGTGGGGGGGGTCATCAAATCAATCTGGCGTCTCTCGCATCAAGCCATAGCTTGTCCTCTAGGAACTCTGCCAACCTAGAACCCGAGGGTGCAATGAATCTCTCTCCAATTCATTCTCTAGGTCATCTTCAACAACCAAAGAGTCCATAGTAGAGCAGCTTCGAAATATCCAAATCAATATAGACATTCGTAGGGACCACATGTATGAAGATCGTAATGAGATAGTGGCTTACATACATGATATTCAATATAGTCGAAATGAATTTTTGGAACATCTGGATAACCACCCTCGCACAAATGACCACCTTCTTAGTCTGGAAGCGTGGGTGGAACATATTGATTTTCATATGCACAATTGTGTTGGTTATTTTGCATCTCCCCCTGTACTCTCTCCCCACCCGCCTCCTTGATATGTTGTTGTCAATTCTGGTCTCTTTTTTGTTTTCTCCTAGTATGTTATGGCTACAACGCTTGCTAGAAATAAATAATGTAAAGCATCCTCTATGGTATCCTCCAGTCCCCAATCTCAACAAGTTTGGTCGGAATGAGAGAAGGGGGATCGTTCAGACGTATTTTGTAAGCTCTATTTTCTTGAAAATCTAATAAAAAAAAATTGAATGACAAAAAGAAATCATGGTCACAATTAAAACATATAAAAATTGAATTAAAAATTAACATATTTGTAATTAAGACCATATTTTGGCAAGTTAATTTATGAACATTGTTAATGACTTAATTTAGATTCAAATTAAACTAAATTTAGATTCAAATTGGAAGATAGTTGAAATGAATAATCAGTGTTTGAATAGGATTTTGAATCCTTCTTACTTTTTCAAAAATAGTACGTCTTTTTCAAAATAATATTAATGTTTTTTAAAAATAATATTTAATTATGTAAAATTAAATTAATATAAAATATTTCAAATAAAATATTAAAATTATATATAGAGAGAAATATATTCAATTTTTTTCCTATGGCACAAAATTGTCACCCTTCTCATCTTGTGTCAATAGAAATAAAAAATCATGTAAACTTCGCTTTGAAATATTTCACTATAGCTTAAATATTACAATATAAGTGGGACTTTAGCTCTCCTGCTTCTTTTTTAATTGACAGATTTATTATAACTTCTCTTGATGTCATTTAATAATACTATGTTTAGTTTACATTGAAATTAATGTAATATATTGAATTTTAAAATAAGTGGATTATATTTGAAATTTAATTATAAATAAAATATGTTTATTTAAAAAATTTTATGTACAAAGTAAATAGATAAATGAAATTATATGTTATAAGTATTCATATTACTTTTAGAAAAAAATAAATTAGTGAATCAAAGTGAAAAATTCCTCCATAGGAAATTGGTCGTGTTCCATATATTATAAATATAATCTAAGGAAATAAATAAAGAATTTTTTATAAAAAATTGGCTTTAAATTTTTTAATTATGATATTGAATTTGAATTTCTCTCATTTATAAACTTATTTTTAATAATGAATTTATCATGTGGCGAAAAAATAAAATATGAATTTATCAATGGTAAAAAGATTAGTCATAAAAGTTATTCTACACTGGCAAATCAATATCCTGATTTCCCGTCCCGACATGGATATTGACATATTTATGAAAAAATCATTGTGAAATTACAACCCAAACTAGTTAGCTGGATTGGAAAATACCCTTTACCAATACGTGTGAAAAATAACAACACTAACAAATTCTGCCATGGAAAGAAATGTGAGGTTGCATCTGCAGATAAGAGTGTTACTATACCTGACAAAGCAACTACATCGGTGACAGAAAGTCCCACATTTTGGAACTTTGCTATAATTGTGGAAACGTTGTCTGTTGGTGCGGGAATGGCTGTGTTGGGGAAACGTTGTCTCGTCTTCCTGACACGATGGACCACTGGACTGCAGCATGTTGCAGACAATTATCTTGTTAGCAGGCCTCATAGATCAGTTATACTATATTTTAACTTAGAGCTATTGAATACATTTCAACTTATAAGAAGAATGGTATAAAGAATGTACGACTGATCGCTCTGCAGCAATGGCGAGAATGTCAGCACAAGAAACTGTTGCGTTGCATGCACTCTCTACTGCTGCCAGCTTGATGTTGTCCACAACGTCGAAGCCCCTGAGGGAATTATTGTTGGGACCTGCTGTCTTTTCCCCAGTAAAATTTGTTGTGTCATCTAAGAGAACGAAATCATCACACCCCTTAAAATCAAAGAGTGAGTAAAGTATCAGTATTACAAATCTCTGTACTGAATACGAATATATTCAATAAACAGACATATGACATACTGAGTACAAATCTCTTCAATAAACATACATATTGCTACTTACATTAACGAAGTGTTGGGTATTTTTGTTGCAATGGGAAAATACCAAAACCACAAATATAAAACACAGAGGCAATGCTCTGTTACCTTTGCTCTAGGATCTTTTTGCACAGAGGACCCTTTTAAAAAAATAGCTGAAAACAGAGTATTTCACCACCATAAAAGATCTCTATTCATTAAAACAAAATGACTGATATACATTCATCCTCTTTGCTGAGAGGTATTTACCAAAAACAACATTCAACCATAACTCTGTTTTCACCTGAGAATTTACTGAGACATATTCATCCTCTTTCATTCAGAGGGATTCACCAAAACATTACAAAAGAAATTACTCTGTCTCCTTTGAAATTTTACACCACTGTGTGTAAAAATTTCATTTACATTCACTGCTGTGTGAAAACAAAACTTACAGGGATTTACACATTTACCTTTTCACTGCTGTGTGAAACAATTCATGGTTTCACATACTTGCCCATGGTTTTTCTTCTTTCACTTATTTGCCTTCTCCTGCACTGTTGTGCATTCTTTTTACATCACATTACAAACAAAAACTTTTACTCTGCTGCTGCACTTTCTTTTTTTTACATTTCAATCCCAAAGAAAAGAACATTTACATATCTGTAAATTCCCCTGCCATACAATATTTTAATCTCTGTGGATTTCATTTGCTGCTGCGAATCCACATCACTCCTCTCCTGTGCGATTACTCAACTCACATTACAATCGCCTGTTTTGTTTTTTTTCATGTGCCATTACATAACACACGCACAATCCATGGTATTTTTTATTGGCTGCTGCGAGCCCAATAATCTCATCCCTGTGTTTTTTTTAATGGCTGCGGCGAGCCCCCATATTTTTGTTCTCCCCGTGCGATAATACATAACTTGGTTACAATCCCCGTGCGTGTTTTTCACACCACAAAAAATGGGGTCAACATTTTTTTTTTTAAAACATATATTAAAAAAAGACTTACCCATACTCCTATTAACTTCCCCGTATGAAACATTAAAGATTTTACCAAAAAAAATGTTAGCCCTTTAACATAAGGT
Source organism: Pinus taeda (assembly GCA_000404065.3). Lineage (NCBI taxonomy): Eukaryota > Viridiplantae > Streptophyta > Pinopsida > Pinales > Pinaceae > Pinus > Pinus taeda. The sequence continues at coordinate 145,923 of APFE030275290.1, forward strand.
ATGGGCAATAACATTACACCACGCAACATTTATTTCACCTGACCCCGTATGCACCTTCCTTTCGATCGGACGGCGGACAGTATTCCCTTTTGATCGGACGCATATCGGGCGGGATGAGAAGACCGAAAGTTACCTTCCGATGGATGTCAGTGGATGACGTCACGACGATCCACATGTCAGCACCAAAATCCATCGGAGCTCGTTGTCCGGAAACAGATTTAGGCTGAAGGGTGGTGCGATGGCTTACTGCCGGTTTTAGGTTTGATGTGGTGGTTTCGGGGTGCATTAAATGCTGGACCGCGCGGTTGAAATTATAATTTCAACACTCCCCTTTAATTTCAACTGTTGGGCATTCGGTCTTACCCAAACACTTCCTCAACTCCTTGACATGCTGTTGTTGCAAAAGAGTCTTCCTCTTAACAGAGGGATTCACCACTGTCTATGCTGAAAAGCATCTTCCTCTAAACTAGAGGGATTCACCTGTGTATGCTAAAAAGCATCTTCCTCTTGATAGAGGGATTCTCCAAAGACAACAAATCTTCCTCTTAAGAGAGGGATTCACTAACACTGCTTCAGATGTAGTTCCACAACCAACAAAATAGTCTTCCTCTTAATAGAGGGATTAACCTGAAACTATGCTTAAGAGCACCTTCCTCATGACAGAGGGATACACCATAACAATGTGCTGAAGAACACCTTCCTCTTGACAGAGGGATTCACCTGTGACTATGCTGAAAAGCATCATCCTCTTGATAGAGGGATTTCCCATGTGT